>JAAAKG020172496.1:0-27227 GCA_010014905.2 Druon quercuslanigerum
CGCTTATTTTTGAGAATTTCGAAAAATGGCAAAGAACTTTTCTGCTCAAAATTTAAAAAGCAATGTCCTGGTTTTTGCTGGTACGAGGTTTCTGGGACACCCTGCATATATTTAAATATTTGTTGTTTTCAAAAAATATTTTTGTCCACTTGTAGATATTGGAAGTAGAAATATATTCAGTCATAAGCATATTTTTTCGTATCAAAAAAATTATAGAATTTTTAGGGAAATGATGCAAGGAGTTCTGGCGCTAGTATCAGAAATAAAAGTCGAAAAAAATTTTACTGAGATGCGTTGTGTAATAATCCACATAATTATTTATTATTGTTAGATCATTTTAGGTTTCTATTCTTCTTCTGCTATTTTTTTCTTGCTCTAATTATTCTTTTGAAAACGAAGTGTGATTGTTACATCAATTGTATTGTAAAAAATTCAGCATAAGTGAGAAAAATGCAATTAATTTTTTTCAACTATAAAGCACCTCTCCGATTTTTTTCTGTAAATATGGTTTAGTGTTTGTTGAAAATATCACCTTAAAAAAATTCTAAAATTTATTAACAAATAGTTTAAAACGAAAAAAATCACACCGACTTTGGAATCACAATTGGAAGTAGAACTTTTTTAATCCTTACTTATGAATGAGAATGTTATAGTCCTTAATAAATTTCATGAATAACGAATAATAGGAATTTTTTCGGAATTCAAGTTTATTCAATTAATTTACATACATTTTTTCCAAAAATTATCAAATAATTATTTTAAAGTATATTAAAAATTTATAAAAATTATTTTGATAATCATGAGTATCTTTTATTCACGATTCCAAGCGCAGAAAAAAACGCATTTTTTTATTTTTTGCAATAAAGGCTATAATTTTAAATTACGGAAGTATATGTCATGATTTAAAAATAAGACGTGCTTTTAATATTAAGAAGTTTACATGTACCGTATCTAAACCAAACATTTTTAAAATTCAGTCTGTTGAGGGAGTTTGAAAAAATATATCGAAATAATATTCGATTCTATCAAATATAACTAATAATCTTGAAGCCTTTAAATAATTTTTTATTAACAATAAATATCAAAATGTACATAATGATGATTCATATTATTAAGTTAAAAATGGGTTTCGAACCTAAAATACGCTCACTAGTCTAGGTTGTATCTTCTTAGTAAACAAATTTTAAAAAATTAAATAAACTTCCGACATTTTGTTGATTTTTATTGCATTACCATAATTGTCCATAATGCAATAAAAATTCGTTGACACATTTTTAACGAAAATATTGTCACATATCGCGTGCCAATTGCATAACACAAAAAAATGAATCCACTTAAGATCAGGCAGGTTCTTCACATGCGGAAATTTGTGATTTTTTTCTCGATTCTAGTAGAGTTTATAACCTTTTGGTCAAGTCTTAGTTGAATTTGTACTTTAATATGTAAATTATTTTGTGAACTTCATGCAGGTTGAACACCTTTCATGGTGAGTAGAAAAAAACAACCGATATGAAAAAATGTTAAGAAAATAGTTTGCACAGTTACAAAAGTTTTACAAAAAATTTCTTTGCTAATTTATGAGAAAATAAAAACATATACAAAATAGAAACATATGCAAAAATACGTATCACCTAATTTCTTCTGAAAAACAACATATTTTAACCCCGAGATATTCTGCGACTTTTAGTGTAAAACCTGCCAGATTTGAAACGGATTCCGTCATAAGTAAATTATAAAATCCGCTTATTATAGAGAAATTTAAAACCAATAAAAAATTTATTTTTCTCAAAAATCAGTTGTAATGTCTTCATTAAATTATTGATAAATTTTTATGAATGATCAACTGGTGTCATTGGTAGCAAATGTCAGTTTTTTCTTCTGAGCCCCCGAAAATTTGTTACAAAACATTTTGGTGTAATTTGTTGAGTGCACAGTATACTTATAGTCATTTTTTGGTTTCCACTTAGCTACCTTAGCCGCAGCTTTCTTCGGTATGGCTATACTTCCAGAGTCTTTAAAAGAACCATTGCCCTTATCATCAAGTACTTTGCCGTGTTCTCGAGGCTTAGTAAAAACATTCTTTTCTGAGACAATTTGACATTTGAAGGCAACGGTAAAACCTAGGCGACAATTTGTCATAAAATTATTAAGAACGTGGAACTTTCCATAGCGCATCAAACCTGGCGCTCGGGCATTAATATCTTCAAAGTAATTGAACAGCATTGTTAGTTCAGGTAACCCCTTGTATTTGTGTGCTTTACCTGGATCATCTGACGGAAAGCCAAATAAATTAGCATAATGATGGTGTACAAACCTACAATTACTAATGGTCACCCAATGAACAGCTTCAATTGAGAGAAGTTTTCCTAAATCTTTCTCGTCTACCTTTCCTCCATCAAAGGTTAAATGATCTAACCAATAATCTTCACCAAATTCTATATTTATCGTTATATCACTGTTGCCCCTATTCTTTGGGTTGTGCTTTAAATACAAATTTTGGAAGATGATGTTGCGTGCCTTTTTCGATGTATGGAAATATACGTTGTCGATAAGATTTTCTTTATAAGAACCAATTATGGACTTATTAGATCCTAGGAAAATAGTCACTTTCTTAGCAGATTTAATATTCTTTGCTATGACTAAAGTTTCAGGCACTGCGTTACTGGCATGCTTCTTTAATTCCTGCAGATTGTATATAAAAATCACTTTCCCCTTCGAACCTCCATAAGTGTTGCCTTTTTTTGCAAAGCCCACCATGCCTTCTAATTTTTTATCTGGATAGGGAACTTTTCCACCTCCTGCAGCATGTCCTGCAAAGGATCCCTAGAAACAAATTAAAGACAATTTTTTACATTTTTTTTTTATAATATTATAATGTCGATAGATGAGCTTTATCAGTAATTTGTTAGATGAAGTTCCCGATTTTTGAATTATTTAAAAAGGCTGATTTTTTCTTCATAATTTCAATCATCATTGGTTTTTATTTGTCCAAACTTCGCTTCCAAATTTAGCAAATTTTAAATCCACTTAACGTAAAGAAGCTTTTCTACGCGAAACAATAAATTTTAAGTTCAATTCTCAACTCAATTAAAGATATCAATCAATAAGTCAATCAAAATACAAATAGAAAATAATTTTTGAAAGAAAAAATTTATAAAATAGTACACAAAAAATACCTATAGACTTATAGAAACATCATAAACATACACCGAATTCACTTTAAAACAGGCAGGTTCTCTATGCTTGATGTTGCAGAATCTCCCGAAAACAAAATGTATTGTTTTTCAGAGGAAATGAGCTGATAAATATTTTTTCAACTTGTAAAAAAAACTTGTTTACGAAGTTATGCGCACTTGCATTATTTGTTTTTTTTTGTTTTTTTTAAATTTTTTATTGGATTTGTACTATCATACGGAAAATGCTTTTCACTGAATTTAACAAGTTTACAGATAGAACCCGTTTTTTGATGGATGTCATTAAATATAATAAACAAATTCTTATTTTATAAACAATAATTAAAAGAACATCAGTTGTTATTGGTTGAATAAATATGATCTTTTTTGTAACATTTTCATATAATTTCTAGCCGCTTCAATAGAAAGAAACTTAATGTATTTTAACATTGCGACTTGCTAACAATAACTGCTTATACAATTTGTTTATAAAATAAGAATTTATAAATTAAATTTCATGATTTCAATTAAAACGGTTTTTACACATAAATCTTAAAAGGTATCTCAGTGTATCCCATGGAAACTAAATAAAAAATCTCAATCCATAAAATATATAATAAATGTAAGTAGGAACTAGCCCTGCTTAAAGTTCCGGTTAGAAAACATAAGAAACCGGATATAAACCGGTTGGAAACCAATTCGGTTTTTTCCTGGTTCCAAGAGACTTATATCCAGTCTTAATTTAAAATTCCGGAACGTACCCGGATTCAAACCGATTCTTATCCGGGAAATGGAAACAGAAAATATAATGAAAATAACCTAACCGATTCTAACCGGTTTTTATCCGGCAAATATAACCAGAAATTAAATATTCACAACGACCGAAATTAGTTTCTAACCGGTTCCAAAGCGGGAGCTATGCAGCACTCGATAAACAAAATATTCTAACCTGTACAAACCGGAAACTATCCGATATCTGGAATCAAAAATATTATCAGAACGAAATTTGTTTTTAACTGGTTCCTAACCGGTTTCTACAAACGCCTGGTCCAACAGAATTTTAAGATTTCTCACATCTGCCTCGTTATCGATGGAATTCACAATCAAGTCATCCATATATGCCAACACAATTTTTTTTCAAAAACAAGTCTCTGAATATCATGTGCAATGACCGAAAGGCACCTTTAAAAATGCGTATTGCTCTTCCGGAACAATGAAAGCAGTATATTTTTGACTTTTTTTTCTTTTAAACATGGGAAAATTCATTCTTTAAATTTATCGTACTAAAAACTCCCGAACCCCGTAGAGAATCTAAATGATCTTCAATAAGTGCGAGAGAATAACGATCTCTCATGATTTTTTTATTAAGCAGTCTCTAATCTAGAGATAGCCAATTAGAACCATTTTTCTTTTTAGCATATACCACTTTTTGAATACCTGATCAATCGCTAAGTTTGACATATTCTTAAAATTTGTTCAAACACTTTTTTATGTCAATATAATTGTCACCATTGAACGTATCCATCATCTTGTGAACATCCTTGAATGTTATGAATGTTATTAAATACCTTTCAAGCTTTTAAAGTTTTCTTCATCTTCTCCATCTTCAACCCACCATTCATTCTCTTCTGCAATTTTATCTTCGTGCTTTTCTTCAATCGCAAGTACTGTCAGGAAAGAGTAACTAATTTGTCTATGTTACTTAATTTCTTCATTTTTCTCTTCTTTAGGCGTTCTTTTAATTCTGTCAACCACTTTTTGAATACCTGATCAATTGAAAAGTTTGGCATATTCTTGAAATTCTTTGAAATACATTTTTACAACAATGGAATTGTCGCCATTGAACGTATCCATTGTTATGTGAAAATCCTTGAATGTTATCAAATACCTTTCCAGCTTTTAAAGTTCTCTTCATCTTCTCCATCTTTAACCCACCATTCATCTTTTTCTGCAATTTCATCTTCGTGCTTTTCTTCAATCGCAAGTACTGTCAGGAAAGAGTAACTAATTTGTCTTTGTTACTTAATGTCTTCATTTTTCTCTTCTTCAGGCGTTCTTTTAATTCTGTCAACTTCAAATAATTAACTTTTTTAGACAAGAGTATGTCTGCATCTGCAATGTTCACACTCATTTTATTAATTAAAACTTTTACAAACTTGCAAGCCACTTTCTTCACAAACAAAAATTAAACTGAGTTGATCCTTTGCACAATTCTTTGCACTTTTCCCGAACATTCACGTTAATCCTTAAAGAGCCCCTAACAGTTGTAAGATTTATAATAAATATTTCTAGGTTGGTGTGAAGATTTCTGTTTATTCAGATCAACTGAAAATTTATAAAAAATACCGCGACAACTGCCATAAACGATGCAACAAAACCGAAGATGTTTATGCTTCCTCTATCGTTTAGTTGTTGACAACATGCTATGGATTCTTATACATACACTCTCTTTAATCAACAGCACGTCTTTAACTTGAAATCCCGATTAAACGGAACATTGATAATTTGTATAGTACAGTAGTTTATCTCATTTTTTGAAAAGTTAATTTTTTTTGTTGAATATATTCCCTGATAAGATTGAACAAACATTTACAGAACATATTTTATATTTAAAGCAGTTCTTTTGCTCATTTATGATATCTTGTACCATTTCTGAGAAAAATCATTGAGCTCATATTAAGCATATAGAATCTTTTTTTATGAGCAAAAATTTATTGAAAAATAGTTTTAAAAAAAGAAGAAGTTTGCCTTTCTAAAAATTGATGATTATACTCATAATTCCGCATACATTTTTTATTTTTCTCGGAAATGTTACATGATTTATCCAATGAGCGAAAGAACTTTTTGTAGAATTTTTTCACTGTGCATACTATTTTTAAACGGGCCGCAAAATTTATTTAGTCCGAACCAAACTCAGAAGATATTTTCCTTGTGATAGTGCACATTCTCAATTTTCACGCGGGTTTCGAAATAAGGCGATCAAACTCTATTAGAATATAGAATTTAATTATAAATATCTTAGTTAGGCCAACAGTTACATAATTTTGACGAAAAAATTAATTTTTTTCAATAAACAAAGAAAGAAATTTAACCACGCATAACTTCGAAAACAAATTTTTTTCACCTAACGCAAAAATACGTATAGCTTATTTCCCTCTATAAAAGAACATATTTTGTCTCCAAAACATTCTTCAAAGTTACCTTTAGAACCTGTCTGATTTAATATAGATTCGGTCCATACGATTTTGATGTGTTCAATAATCTTACCAAAATTATAATAAATGTAATCTTCATTTCCCTTAATTGGGGATATACGTAGCTCAATTTAACACAAGAATTTAATTTTTAGGTGTTTTCCCTTGCTAATAACAGACAACTATGGGCCTACTCTAGGCCTACCCCCACACGTCGACATTTGCCTAGATGTCTGGCGCCTACCCCCCATTCTCGTCTATTTGGACAAGTGGGGGGGCCTTGCTTCACTAGACGCTTGTTTTTGTTTGAAGTCTGTAAATGACAAATATGAGGTTGACAGATAATGGATGTAATTTACGAGAAGCTTATTTTGCTCTACTTCAGGCCTTACCAGAATTCAATCAATGGATGAATTGGTTGCCAGTGTTTGTGACAAAAACTAGGTTAAACGGCCTCCAATCAATTTTCGTCAAGGTTGCTCTTCGACAGGTCTCTAGTCAATCACGTTCCTTCCGCACTTAGAATGAATTAGACTTTCCAGAATAAGATATACTATAAAACTAAATATAAACATTTTATTTATTATTATTTATAACATTCAATCAATTAAAGCAATCATATTTAAATACTTGAATATTATTTAAAATATATTTATTGTTTATTTATTGAAGGGAAATGTGCTGTAATGATTTGAAAATTATAAATATTATATGAAATAATAGTGTTTATTTTTATTTTGTAACATTTTCTATTTGCAATTCGTATTTGCTTAAGCATCATAAATACTCATCGATATATCGAAAAAACGATATTATAATAGTAAGAGTATCATATTCTTCCATCCTAAAAAATCTTACGTCGGAAACGATGTCGGAAACTGCACCGGAAAAGACGTAGGGAATGACATCGGGAATGACATCGGAAACAACGCCGGAAATTACAACATAAACGAGGTCGAAAACAAAATCGGAATTTGGGATCGCAGCCTATGTCGCTTCCGAAGTCCGAATTTTGATAGGTTTGCAGGCATATTCTTAGTACTGTTCTCAATGAAGTAAGCGAAATTCTTCCTTTAAGAGTATCTTCAAACAAAGGGAGAAAATATTCTTAATTCATTTTGGGCAATTATTGTTTCGCTTTAAATAAAAGTATTAATTACAACATACAAATAATTAAATATTTTATGGAAATGAGTCAGAATGTTGTTAGCACATTATAATTTTAAATTTAAAAAGTAGTTTATAACCTGTAAGTTCTTTGACTAAGTCAAATTAACAGTATACTTACAGTTGGTTTTGACGTTCACAATTAATTTACTTTTCAATTAAAGATTTCGCAAAGCCCTATTTACATATATTTATCATGTATATATTTCGTGCAGTCACATCAAAACTATATTATATTAACTATATTAATTATACCTCATTATCATATAGACAAAAATATATAATCTTAAGGTAAGTAGCCCTACATTGTAAATTGAGAATATATTCTTGGCGCCTATTTAAGTTGTAAACATTCTTTAACTTAGTGGGAAGTTTTTTAAATTAGACAAGAATATATATAATCTTAAGGAAAGAAGGCCTCCGTTGTATATTAAGGATATATTTTTGGGACCTATTCAAGTTGCAAAAATATTCTTTAACTTAGTGGGAAATTCTTAAAATTAGAATATAGTTTTCCAGTGTACCTGTGCATTCAGTAATTTTAAATACTTTAATGCACAATTTTCGCAATTCTAAAACTTTACGAGTGTCCGTAAACTACAGAAATTTAGTTTAAATTCAAACGAAATAAAATATTTAACTTGTAGTTAAACTAAATTTTCTTGTCCAAATTTAAAGGAGGGTTTTGTATGTTTTGTCCTAGAGCTAATTTCTTTCTTCGTTACTATTCATGCATATGATTTTATCAAAATTAAACGGAAAAAAGCCATAGTGCCTTCATGGCTTTCAATTATATTATTTTATTTTATTAAAAATATTTAGTTTTTGGTAAAAATATTTTTCCGCACTTGTAGATATTGAAAGTAGAAATATTTTCAGTCATAGGCATATTTTTCGAGAATTAATAGTTTTACTAATTTTCGTCCTTTGTCTTTGTAACGTCCTACTCTACTTTAAAATTATATAATTTAAAAAAAAACTAAGGAGATTTGGCGCTAGTATTGATAATAATATACGTGAAAAAACTTCCAACGAGGACAGAAATGCAATTTATTTTTTTCACAATAGCGCACCATTTCGATAATTTTCGGCAAGTTATATGTTAATCTAGGCTATATATAGAGTTTTTGTAAAAAGATGGTTACCGCAGGTCAAAAATATCGCCTTAAAAAAATTATCCGATAATTCAAACATTTTTTTATTTGTTATGTTGGTGTTTGTGGTTTTCGAGAAAACCTACATTTTTGATTTTCTTTCCCCTTTCATAACATCAAAAAAAAAGCAATTTGAAATTTGATATTCTTTGTAGTGTTTTTGTTACCTCCGGATGAACATTTAGCGCAAATTTCAGTTTGATACGAGCGGGGGCCGATTCGTTATACTAAAACATTTAAGATATTTATACATATACATTTCATACATATAGACATAAAGATAGACATAGACATACAGAATTACAGACATTCTAAGTCTGACAAAATTTTATGATTTTTGGACTCTGTGAGTTCCAAAACATAAAATACCGGTAAAGCCCAGATATTGAAAATTTGCACCATTACACTAACAGAAAAAATGCGCCAATTGTTTAACAAATGGTTTTGAAAAAAAGAAAATCACCGCTAGATATTTTCGAGAGGAATGCAATTGTGCACTTGGATTTTTTTATCGGACGGTTAGTTTGTGTATCACAATTGTAAAAGTAAACAAAATAATGTATGTGCTTAACAAATTTTAAAAAGTAAAAATTTCGTTATATTTCAAAAATTCCAAAATTTTAGGGCACTTTAAAAGATTCTTGTTCTTCAAGTGTCAGAAGAAGTCAGCTGTAAATATTTATGACAACGTAATAACCTGAAACGTATTTTGACAATTACATTACATTTCACTCTTACATTACACTCTTGTAAATAAAAATGTAAAAAACGAAGAGTCATATCGAAAAAGTCAAAACACTTTTAGATTCGTTCCGGTAAACAAAAACATAAACAACTGAACACTGAGATATTTCCGAGACGATTTTAAAGTTGTTTTTATGATTCCGGTAAGACTCAATTTTTTTAAATTAATTACGAAAGTTACAAGTCTATATTTACGGACACTCATTAACTTAATGCTAAGCAACAAATGATTTAATTGTTTAAAAAATGATTTGAAAGAATAAATAATAAAAATTCACCACCTAGATATTTTCGAAAAGAATGCAATATGGTGCACTTTATTTTTCAATTAGACGCTTAGTTTGTTTTATAAGAATTAGAGAAATTTAGAAAAACATTTTATTGCTTAACAAATTTTTAAACAATGTTGTGTTTATAGTGATATTTATGAAACAAATATTACGTACGATTTACAAAAACAGCTTTTACCTGTTATTCCTTCTGATACGCAAACCTATATTTTTTAATCTACATAATTTACACAACTCTACTCTCCAAATTATATTTATCTCCTTTATGCTATGTTCGGCAAGAAAAAATCAATTTAGTTTCAAAATAATTATCAATAAAAGAGAAGAAGAAAAAAAAGAAAAACAATATAAACGTGAAATTATCTAGTTATCATGCTTTGTCATGTGTATCATGACATGCATCTCGTTGGAAGGTTTTTCGATGTATATTACCAATACTATCTCGAAAACCCTTGCTTCGTTTCTTTAAAAATTACATGATTTTTCATGTTTTATGATTGAAAAAAATTTTAAAATAATTTCTTATGCTCGTAATTTATCTATGACTTAAACTAAGTCAACTTAGCTATTAAATTGTAAGCGGAATTGTAAAGTATATTAGGAGTTTAAGAGAAAGGCAGATAAGAAGAACAAGAAAAACTATCACTCTAGAAAAAATATGAATATGACTGAAAATATTTTTATTTTAGTATCAACAAGTCCGGAAAAATATTTTTCCTAAAACTAAATATTTTGTTGTATAATAAAATAAAAAAATTGAAAGCCGTGAAAGCACTATTTGAAGCACGTTTTGAATATTTGGATGGTATTAATACTAATAAATAAACCTTTTATATCCATTCTTATATTATATTTTATTTGGTAAATTATAGATTTTCTCCATAGAAGAACAAGACATAGATGTTTCTAGCGCGGCGGAGTTAGCCTCTGACATTTGAAAACTCAAATTAGAAATTTTGTATTTAAAAAAATATATCATTGTAGATAATTACATTCCTTGTCTTTTTTTTCTCTAAAAGAAAATTCTATCTTTTTTAATTTTCTAACAATTTGCAAAAAGGAGTTTTTTTGAAAGTTGATTTTTAATTCAATTTTTGTCTTTAACTCGTGCTTAAAGCCATAGATTTCAGAATTTCCTAATAAAATTAAGAGAAAACTTTCATTATAGTGTGCTTGTCATAAAAATTGGTAATAAAAGTATTAAAACTTAGTTATAAACATAAAAAAATTTATTCTTTCAGCTATTACATAATTCATTTTACAAAAAGTTTAGGCGTTTTGTTTATCGAGGGAAGTTTGAGCAAACAAAAACTTCATGTGGAGATGTTGACAAGATTTATAGTTTATAATATTAAAATTATTATCCAAACCAACTTTCACATTTTTCTAGTGGAAGGCGAATCTCAAGGTTTTTCTAGAGGGCTAGTAGGGTAGAAATGTTAATAAAACATTCCGAAGTAGAATACGTATAACATTTATTTGTTTATTTTTTCGATATCAGCTTAGAAAAATGAGGTACACTTTTTGATATTTTTAAATCCTTTAAAATATCGTGAGAAAAGCGTATTTCATTGAAAATTAAAAGATAAAAAACAGATAGAAGTAATTATTGAAAAATAAAAATTACATCTGAGGAAGTAACGGAAAGTATTGCTAATTATCGGATTGAATGGTTATTATTTATTTTTAAGTCTGACCTTCTTATGAACTACCTAAACTGCAAGACGTCCCGAATCGGCATTAGCTTTTTATTTATTAATTTATTTTTTAAAAAAAGCTGTGTAGAAAACTTCTTTGTACTTTTCTGGACAATTTCTCCGCAGGAAGTTCTTGTTTGCTCAAACTTTCCTCGATAAACGAAACGCTCAAAAGTTTTGTGGAGCAAATTATGAAGTAACTTGAAAAAATAATTTTTTATATTATTATAAATAAATTTGAAACGGTAAATTGCTAAGTGTCATAACAGGAAATCTATAAGGAATGATCTCTCTGAATTTTATAAAGAAATTCCAAAACCTTTGGTCCTGAGAACAAAAACAGTTGTCTGAATTGTGTACGAGACTAGTGTATCCTTGAATATTTTGAGCCGCTGAATCCGAATCCAACCTCAGAATCGGGATTTTAAACGGTAAAATTTTCCAGTAACCAAGGGGAAAAGTAACAAATCTTGGGGATTCTGAAATCTACAAAGGTGAAAATTGTGAAATATCAGAATGTCTATACTTTGCAGCTAATAAATGCACTTTCATGTACTTTGAGCCGCTGAATCCGAATCCAACCTCAGAATCGGGATTTTTAATTTTTAAATTTTCCATTAACCAAAGGAAAATGTAATAAATCTTGGGAATTTTGAAATCTGCAAAGGTGAAAATTGTGAAATATCAGAATGTCTTTACTTTGCAGCTAATAAATGCACTTTCATGTTCTTTGAGTCGCTGAAACCAAATCCGACATCAGAAATTCCCCTAGGCGTCAGAAATTTTCCCTAGCCTAGGAAAAAAACTTAAAATCAAGAGAATTCAGGAACCTGCTAAAGTAATATTTGTAGGGTGGCAAAGAGATATAACCTGTATGTTTCTTGATTAAATAAATTCAAATTTAACCTCAAAATCAATCTACAGGGCGTCTCATTCCCCCTAGCCTAGGGTAAATAGTGGAAACTTGAAAAAACTTGGAGTTTTACGCAGGTTATGTTCATTAGGGTGGTTCAAAAAACGCTTTTTAAGCTAAAGGGCAAAACACACCCCAAAACTTAAAATTTCCGGGGAAAGAAAATTCAGAATTTTTTCTAAATTCGAATATTAACACGTGCTACTGGGCACGCTAAAACCTAATTTAGTTAACCTGGGGAAATTTCGAATTTTCGGAAAATTGAACTCATGTTTCAGGGTTTCTTCGGAACATGCCAAGTTTTTTTAAGCCTTTAAGGGAAGTGTGCCTGGGGAAAAAACCCAGACTGTTATCAATTTTATTTCCAATCCACCCTTACCCTTCCCGCAGCGCCACAAATAAGACCCAAAATTTAACAAAAATACATTTGCTCGTATTCTTGTTACGTGTTAACAATTTTCGTCGTCTTTTTCATACAAGTAAATGCTAATGGACAATTTGAATATTTACGATGACTTTTTTTAACAATTTTCCATTGTGTAAACAAATGTAAATTATTTATTCCCAAAAAATGTAAAAAAATAATCGTATTTTCTGATTTAGATGTAATGTTTTATCATTGGTCGAAGTAGGAAATTTGTATTAAAACATTATATAATTATTTAAACAATTCTTTATTGTCTATTTTCAAAATTTCTAAAAATTAAGCGGGAGATATCCACTTCTTTTTAAATTAGTATCCTATGCTGTGTTTTGTTGAATAATTACATAATTTTAATACCTTCGTTTAAACGTTTCATAAATCTCTATTTGTTTAAACAATATTTATTTGCTCAAGCAGTTTTTTCTTCGATAACTGAAAAACCAAATAAAATAGAACACATACAATTATGATGGTGACTGGATAGTGTATAAAAATAATATATTGACCACTTTAAAATTTTTAAAAATACTTTGTTTAAATAATTACTTTTCCAAAAATACTTTAAAGTCGTAATTAACTGTATGACTTTTAATTTATTTCATTTTTCAGTTATTGAAAAATAACTGCTTGAGCAAATAAATTTTTTTTTAAAACATATAAATTTTTTACATATTAGAAAAAACGTATAAAAATTATGTAATTATTCAACCAAAAGTAACATAGGATAGCAATTTGAAAAAAATTTATATCTTTGGCTTAATTTATAGAAATTACAACAACAACAAAATTTATTGTTTGAATAATTCCATAATGTTTTCATTAAAATTTACTACTCGTAACAATGACAAAATATTGAATGTCTTTTAGAAAATACGATTATTAATTACATTTTTGGAGAATAAATAATTGTTTAAATAATTTACATAAGCTGAAACGAATGAAAATTGTTTAAAAAATCATACTAAATGTTCAGATTGTTGATTAGTAATTATTTGTACGAAAAAGATTACGGAAATTGCTAAAAAATAACAATTACTACGTAAAAATGCAGTTTTTTGATTTTTGTGTCACATTTGGTGCGCTGATTTAATTTGTAGACACTCCTATTAAATCAATAAAAAACTTGGCACGTTTCAATGAAACCCTGGAACATAAGGTCAATTTTTCGAAAATTCAAAATATCCCCCTCTTAATTAAAACAGATCTTAAAGTCCCCAGTAGCACGTGTTAATGTTAGAATTTCGGAAATAATATTTATGGATTTTCTTTCTTTGGAAATGGAAATTTTTTTGGAGGTGTCTTCCCCTCTGAAAAGAAAAAAATTTTTTCACTGCATTCTTGGACCTCCCTAATGTTCATATACACTAAGGCTGATTTATATTTTATGAGTAACGATAAATTCTTTATGCATTTTGGGTCGCATAGTACCAGCCTAGGCTCAAAACATCTCTACAAGGTTTCTGTTTTCCCCTAGTCTGGAGGAAAAGATGAAAAATTAAAAATAGGCTTAGGGTCTTACGTAGACTGAATTTAAGTGCGGAAAATCACCATGCCATCGAAAAAATATTTTTCAGGTCAGATTTTGGTTCAGCGGCTCAAAATACATAAAAGTGCATTTATCATCTACAAAGTATAGACATTCTGCCATTTTATAATTATCACCTTCGCAGATTCCAGAAGTCCCTTGATTTTTACTGTTCCCCCAAGATAGGGGAAATTTTACAGTTAAATCCCAATTCTGAGGTTGGATTCGGATTCAGCAGCTCAAAATACATAAGGACACACTAGTCTCGTACACAGTTCAGACAACTTTTTTCTTGTGGGGCCAGTGTTATCTAAGATAGTATATGTTTTCAAATTTAACATTTCCCATTTGAATTTTCAGTTCTCAGAGGCAACTCTGCGCGATAGGAAAATCTACGTCTTGTTCTTGTATAAAGGCACTCATTTATTTCGAGTCCAGCGGGAAGTAGAAGAACCACAATAGACTAGAAACTTGTTGACGGAGAACCTTGACAAAAATTGATTGGGGGCCGTTTGACCTAGTTTTATCTGAAAAACACTGGAAACCAAGTCAACCAAATGGCTGAATTCTGGTAAGCCTTGAAGTAGAGATACCATAAATTTCCGGGAAATTATATCCAATATGTCAACCGCCTATTTTTCATGTATAGACTTCAAACAAAAACAAGCGTTTAGTGAAGCAAGGCCTCCACATGGCCAAATAGAGAGGATTGGGGTAGACAACAGACACCCAGGCAAACGCCAATGTGTGTGGATATAAATACAGTCGGCCCACAGTTGCCACTTATTACGAAGAGCAAACACTCGAGAATGAATTTCTTTTTTTTTATTGAGCTACGTACATGTCGATTTGAGAGAAATGCAGATTATATTCACTTTGATTGTGGTAAGATTAATGAACGCATCAGAATTTTATGGATCGATTCCATTTCAAATCAAGCAGGTTCCAGGCTTAAAGTCGCAGAGTCTTTCGAGGACAAAATATGTTGTTTTTAGAGGAAATTAGACAATATGTATTTTTGCGATTTGCGAAAAAGAAAAATTCATTTCTTTAAAATGATATAATCCGAATTTTTTTTGTAAATTAGATAACTTTTTGCCTAATCGAGATATTTGATATTTCTTTCCACATTCTAACAGAATTTATCGCCTTCTTTTGAAATTTGTCAGCACGTTTAGAAAATATTTTTAACTAACAAAATGTGTTTCATACGCGTGGATAGGACAGTGACACCTGTGCACATTGTAATGACACTGCTTTTCACTTTCACTAACAGATCGAAAGAGACGTTTGGAACCATTTCATGATGGAAACACGTGATAGGGCTTTAAATTGTTGATGTAGAAAATCATTAGATAACATGAAATAACCATTTTTTAATAGTAATCGAATGGAATGATTGTATACTTTTATTTTTTTAAATCTTGTGAGTTTTACGCAGGCTGAGTAACTTTTGTGGAAAGTTGAATTTTTATTTTGTAAAATCGAATTTTCTCATTTTTCTTGTAAACAACAACAGGTACAAAAAAATATTTCAAAATTGTTTGCACAGTTAACATTATTCTACAGAAAGCTCTATTTTTTATTTATGATATCTTGTACCATTTACCGAGATAAATAAAAAATGCAATATTTCTTTCGAATTTCTTTTTTCTGTGCAGGTAAAAAATCAGGACACGCACTTGTCGTTCAAAATATAAATTCATTCTTTGAGTTTTACCAATTATTTTGAATCTAAATTTGCGTAAATACATTAAATTATCCGAGAATAATAGAAAAGAGAGCATCGTAGGGTTGGTTTCCTGTTTCAGGAAGAGAGCATCGTGGGGTTGCTGTTCCTGTCTGATTGGGTGTTTTATTTTATTATTTTTTATTTTTTGATTGCCTTGATAAGGATGCTTTATGAGTGCGGAAATGCTGGTGTTTATTTTTTACAAATTTTGTTGTTATGATTTGAAAATAATAAAAATAAAAAAGACGAAAGAAAGAAAAAATGAGAATTTTTCTTTCCTCTCTTTTATTTTTTTTTTGAAGCAGGAAAATTATCTTTTCTTTTTTAAAAGAAAAAATTGTTTTTCTTTATTTTTTATTTTCTAGTTTAAATAAGTACATTTTCTGGTAGTTTTCCAAATTTGATAGGTGCATTCTTGGTCTTCCTTTCAGGAATTCTGCAAATTAATTTCATTACTGGACTTTAAATGGTATCATAAATTTGATTTATTCTCATTTAAATTTGTTTAATTTTAATTTAACTATTTGTTTGGAAAATAATTTTTGTTTTTTCAATATCATCGTTTTGGTTGTAAAAAGACCTTTTTAGATTAATAATTCAACTGCCTAAATATACTGTCTAAAGATTTTTTAATTAACAAAAACTGCACAGCCCAAAATTTATATAAAACCGGGAAATAGGGTAATTTTTAATAAAAATAGGGAAAGAAATTAGTTAACATAAAATTATTTCTAGCCAAATTGTTGTATATCTAACAAAATAGTTGAATTTTTAATCCAAAAAGCCCTTTTTTCGAAAATAGTTGAATTATTATTCTGAAAAGGTCAATTTTCAACCAAAAATGTGATATTGAACAAAGAAAGATTATTTTTTAAACAAATAGTTGAATATCCGAAAAAAAATAATTTTCATCTAAACAGTTAAATTTACAATAAATTAATAAAAGTTTTAATATAGTGGATCAAATACTACATTTTTCATACTACATTTTTCAACCCAAAAAGAAAAATTTTTCAAAAGACAGTTGAATTTTGAATAAAAAAGTTCATTTTCAAATATAAGAATGGTATAATACAATTTACTATTACAAATTTATTTCGAAATTTTCGTTTTTACAACAAATCTTTGTGAAATGATCTGAGAAAAAAGTTGTTTATCTAGAACTTAGATATAATGTTTTGATAGGATGTGCTGGTTTTGTTTCATCCGTAAAAATTAACATTCGAAATAAAAAATTATATTTTTTAAAAAATGACATAGGTTAAAATTCAATTGAAATCAAAATGTAAATGAACGCTTAGCAAAAAGTAGCCCGCTTCAATAATAAATTGCAAATAAATATGGCCAGAGAATAATTTTCAAATCAGCTATAAAAAATATTCAAAAACCGTAGCTGCCATTTAGAGGCACGCCTCTCTCTTTTACAAGTAGGGAGAGCTTTCAGCAAGCACGACCATTTTTTCAAACAAGTATCTCAATAGAATATGTTGCGAAATTTGTGTCCGCGAATTTTTATGTCGGTTATAACGTATCTGGAGGGAAAGGTTTCTATAATGATTCATTATGAGCCATAATATTAACCGGTCAGAGATTGTCTAAAGGGACAGGTTAGTGACAGGATCAAGGGAAATGTATTTAAAGGAAAATCAGTCGTGCTTGGAGTAAACAAACGTTATTGACGTTAATTTTAATGTTTTGTACAACTTTTCTAGAACTTTGCAGGTAATTTTTATCGCAAAAAATCGTTGAAAAGTGTGTTGTTAGAGTCGCACGTCAGTGAATAACTTGGAGTTTAGGGTGTTTGGGAGCACATCCATACGCTTATATCAAATAATAAAAGCCTCTATTCCATACGGTATAGGTTGGTTTTAAAGTTCCATTTTTTAGAAAAGGATTTTTAAATTATATTCTAGTGAAAAATCGCCTGCTATATGTATACAGTTCTCCCATTGCAATACTATTAAGAAATATTAACTGAATTTTTTCTCCTCATTTGCTACATAATAAACAAACATCAACAATTTTAAGCCGTATGAGATGTTTCTGTCACTAAACGGTTCCAAACACCTCTTTAGATCTGTTAGTGCAAGAAGAAAAAATTAAAATTTATTAATACCCAATAGGGAAATTGCTGCCACCATGCTTTAAGTATTAATAAACAACTACTTCACTTATGCTTACAACAAATTCTTATTTAAAGCGCAAACAACACTGCAAAGCTAAATCTTGTACTCTTGAAAAATAAAAGTGTCACTAACTGGTGTCTTATGTTCTAAAAATACATTAAAAATTCACTATTTAGAAAAAAGACACAAGCTACAATAATATTTTATTAAAACAAAGTTTCTGCCTAAATTATATCTGAGAATTTGGTTTGAACTAATTTACGCTAGGACGCGTATTTTTAGTTCAAATCATAGAAAATACTAATAAAAACTTACAAATTAAAATTGTGGCAAAACGACGCATGTTGTAATAAAATGTATCATCGTTCTTTTTAATAGGATGCGCAATTTTTTGTAATTATAAAAATAAGACAACTAAAACACTTCATTTTTAATACAAATGCACATTATAATTGTAATAATATAAATTTATTGAAATAATATACATTTTTCAGGTAAACTAAGAATAAAATGTAATAAAAAATAAGCAAAAAATATTGAAATAATCAATGTAAATGGTACACAAATAAATATACTATATTTTATATCATAGAGTTAAACGTAATGTAGACAAGTTAAAGCCGAAGGAGATTTAACAAAAGAGAATTCACTATCGACTAATTAAATTTGACAATGCTTGGACCTTTCATTTTGAAATACCTGCGCTCAAATGTGTGGTAAGATAAATATATTCTTACCATATGTTTATTCATTAAAAAAGTTAAATTTTCGGTTAAGAAGTTTTTTTTAAATTTAGGAATATAATCATATTTAATATTTCAACCATAAAGTCTTCCAATTCGCTTTCAAGAACAGTAAAATTTAATGACAAGGGCGCATATTTAACAAAAAATTGATTCTTCTACTAAGATATTAATTTTTCACCAAAAATTTAAAATTTTATTTACAAAGATTAAATTTATAAACAAAAAGATAAATTTTTGCCCAAATAGTTGAATTTTGAACTAAGAGGATTAACTTTTTACAAAATAAATAAGTTTTGGAATAAATAATTGAATACTACACTACATAAATATTTACGTTCTTCCAAAAACAGAAAAGTTGAGTTTTCAATCGAAAAAATTAATTTGCAACAAAAAACAGCCACGCATCTGAAAATGTCAAAAATCGATTTAGATGTTTTCAAAAATCTCAGGATTTTTTATTTAATTGACATTAAAAATTATGCAATAAATAAATCTAAAAAATGGTTACCGGTTATGTACATACATCCATACATCCGGCGTAAAAAAAGGCTGCATGGCTCAAGCATGGCAAGACACTTGGAAATATCTGGCTAAAGTAAGGGTCACGGCTGAATAGAAGCATTGCGCAAGCCTTACCTTGTCCGTCTTCTCTGCTTAGAACACGCCAAACACTAATTAGTAAGTTAGTAACCCCTGTACATCAGGATTGAGCGACACACCGTTTAAGAAATAATCTCCGAGAACATTTAGATTATATAAACTGTGCTAAAAACCAAAATAACTACAAAACGTGAGTCGACGATCCGGGTTCACGTAATCTTGCAGCAAGTAGTTTAGCAAGTATTCTACGAGAACTTCTTAAGAATTTACATTGTGTCACGAGCCAAAACAACTAAAAGTTGTAAGTCGACGATCCGGGTGCACAGAATCGTGCCCAAGGTAGTTTAGCACGTATTATACGAGAACTACTTCACAATCTACATTGTGCCAGGAGCCAAAATAACTAAACATTGTGAGTCGATGATACGGGTGCACCTAATCGTGCACGAGGTAGTTTAGCACGTATTCCATGAGAAATTTAAAATAATTTAGATTTTGCAAAAATAACTACTATTAACAATTTGACGATCCGGATGCAACAGATCGTATACCAGGTAGTTTAGCACGTATCGAACGAGAACTGCTTAGGAATTTACATCGTGCCAACAGCCAAAAAAAAACTAAAAATTGTGAGTAGTTCCGGGTGCACCAAAAACTAGCACCAGGTTATTTAATACATATTCTGCGAGAACATTTTAAAATTAAAATTGATCCAACAGCGAAAATAACTTAAAATTGTGAGTCGATGATCCAGGTGCACCGGTTAGTGACCCGGGTAAGTTAGTACGTATTTCATGAGAATTGAAAATAATTTTAATTGTGTTAAATGCCAGAACAACTACTAATAATAAGTTGACGATCCGGGTGCACCAGATTGTGTACCAGGTAGTTTAGCACGTATCGCACGAGAACTGCTTAGAAATTTACGTTGTGCCAACAGCCAAAAAAAAACTAAACATTGTGAGTCGAACCGGGTGCACCGGAAATTTGCACCAGGTAGTTTGATACATATTCTGCGAGAACATTTTAAAATTAAAATTGATCCAAAAGCGAAAATAACTCTAAATTGTGTGTCGATGATCCGGGTGCACCGTATAGTAACCCTGGTAGTTTAGCACGTATTCCAAGAGAAATTTAAAATAATTTAAATTGTGTCAAATGCCAAAATACCTACTAATAAAAGTCGACGGTCCGGGTGCAACAGCTCACGTACCAGATAGTTTAGCACGTATCGTACGAGAACTACTTAGGAATTTATTTTGTACTAACAGCCAAACCAATTAAAAATTGTGAGTCGATCCGGGTGTGCCGGAAATTTGCACCAGGTAATTTAATACATATTCTACGAAAACATTTTAAAATTAAAATTGATCCAACAGCGAAAATAACTCTAAATTGTGTGTCGATGATCCGGGTGCACCGGATAGTAACCTTGGTAGTTTAGCACGTATTCCAAGAGAAATTTAAAATAATTTAAATTCTGTCAAATTCCAAAATAAGTAATAATAATAAATCTACGATCCAGTTCCACCAGATCGTCTACCAGGTAGTTTAGCACGTATCTTACGAGAAATGCTTAGGAATTTGCATTGCACCAATAGCGAAAACAACTAAAAATTGTGAGCTGTTGTGGGTCCAGCGGATCGTACATATTTTACGACAGATTTTTAAAATTTTAATTGTACCAACAGCCAAAATAATTAAAAATTATAAGTCGATAATCCGGGTTCATGAAATTTTGCACCAGGTAGTTTAGCACGTATTTTACCAAAACTACTTAAGAATTTGCATGTGTCAACAGCCAAAAAAATTCAAACTTGTGAGTCGATGATCCAGAGGCAACGGATCGTGCCCCAAGTAGCTTAGCACGTATCTTACAAGAACTGCTTAGGAATTTACATTGTACCAACAGTCAAAGCAACTAAAAGTTGCGAGTCGACGATCTCGGGTCACTAAATTTTGTACCGGGTAGTTTAGCATGTATTCTACGACCACTTCTAAATAATTTACGTTGTTACAACAGCCAAAACAGCTGAACATTGTGAGTTGACGATCCAGGTGCACTGGATTGTGCACCAGTATATTTAATACGTATTCTACGAGATCTTTGTCAAAGTTTTAATTATTCTAACAGCCAAAATAACTAAAAATTGGGAGACGATGATCTGGGTTCACCAATTCTTGCACCAGGTAGTTTAGCACATATTCTACGAAAACTTAAGGGGGTCACACCGTGTAATGGTTCGTTTTTTACCTTTTTTGGGATTATTTTTTGACAAACGATAAGAATAAACAACTTCGAACTTTTCACTTTATATTTATGTACATTTGAACAGTTAATTGTGCAAGTTTAAACCCAAAATCTTTGTTATATTGCGTGTGGCGCCGCTACGAAGACACTCATGTCAAAATGTGTGTCCATGGCCAGCATGATTCCGGGCGAACGGCTTCTCTGAAATCGTAAAACCAAGCAGCATTTTGATCCGTGAAGCTGCAGCCATCACCTGAACTAGGATATTTTGAAAAATATTGAAAATTGAGTAATTGCCACGGTTTTAAATTTTTTCCAAATTTCATGATTTTTCTGAATTATTTTCCTACGAAAAAAAAACAATTTGCTATTTTTTAATTATCCTAGTTCAAGCGATGTGCAACAATATGCTGAATGTACCCAACAAATTTCAAAGCAATCGGTCACACCTTTTTTGCGATATCATGCCGGCCAATTCGGTAAACGTGGTTTCGAGAAAAACGCGTTTGAAAGTTCAAGAACTCTACGAAAGGGTCCGTACACCTAGCCGTTCTAACAGCTATAACTTTCCAACGACTTAGAATATTGGAATATCTCTTCACCAGCATATCCTTTACATGTGTGGGAATTAATTTATGCAAAAACATTGATTTTTTGATCGGACACACGTGGTGACCCCTTTAATAATATTAAATTTTGCTGATCAACAAAAAAACTTTAAATAAAGAGGCGACGACCCGGGTACCTCGGATTAAGCAGCAGGTCATTTAAGACGTCATCTACAAGAACTATTCTGAAATTATATTTTTAATAGCCAACAAAATTTCAAATGGTGAGTTGACAACCTAGGTGCGCCGGATCGTGCACACGGACCGTCGACTAACTATTGGTTATTATTTTAGCTGTAAGAAAAATTTTAGTTTTGTAAAAGTTCTTGTAGAATATGTGTTAAACTATCTGGTTCACGATACTGTGCACACGAGTCGTCGACTCACCGTTTGTAATTGTTTTGGTTATTGACAAAAGTTAAATTTGAAAAAATTCTCTTAGATGACATCTTAAACGACCTAGTGCACGATCCGGGGCATCCTGGTCGTCGACACATTTTTTTTGTAATTATTTTGGTGATTGAAAAAATTTAAATTTCAAAAAAGTTCGACTAGATGACATTTTAAGTGACCTGATGCACGGTCCGGCGCATCCGGATCGTCGTATCGCCATTGGTAGTTATTTGTCTGTTAGCACAGTTTAAAGTAGTCCGTCTACTGGAAAAGCTACTCAAAGCTATGTCCATTATTTTTTCTGAAATTTGGAATTAAATACAGAATTTGGCAAGAATATCAATTTATGAATTACGCATCAGATTTCTCTGCTGATCAATATAAATAAATTGTTTTTTAAATAATAATAAAATGCAAATTTAAATGTTGATTTGACTTAATTCGAATGAATCATTGGTCACGCTTGGCAGTTACCTAAATGTTGCTAACATTAAGCTCAAATCCCCTGGAAGAAAGAATAAATGAGCATTAATTCCAATTTTACATCATATTTTCTGTCTCGAAAAAAGTTTTCCTAACAATATTCAACGCATTGTGTTAAAGAGGATTTTATTCACCACAGAAAACTAATTTCAATGATTTTTATCAGACCGATTCCATAGCCGGACTACTTTAAATGTTCTAAAATTCCGTAAGTGACGTCTTGTTTGACGTAGGGAATGATCCGATGCCCCCGGGTAGTCAACTTACCATTTAGAGACGTGCCGGCTATTGGTAAATCTCAGATTTTAATTTTTAGCGCAGGCTAATTTCCTCTAAAATTTAGATGTTTTTTTGAGTTAGAGTGTCCTAAGCATGGGAGACGGACAAGAGCAAGGCGTGCGCCACTACCTTTCAGCTGTGAACCATGCTTTAGCCAGATGTCTCCAAGGGTATTGCCATGCTTGAGTCACGCAAATATTTTTCACGCTGGTTACTATATAATACATAATTAAATATACAAATAATTACATAATCTAAATTATGTACGATTATATGATAAATTTTTGATTTTCATAAAAAACAAGAAATATAAAATATAAAAAATATACATATAATATAAATAAATGTAAATAAAATGAATTGAGTTTTGCTATTATTTTTTTAGGCTTTTTATGTAATATGCAATCAGTAAACTCTTTTCGATTCCTTTAGTAATAACGTAATAAATAATAATATATTTGCATCATGGAAACGTTTTTTATGTGCAAATAGAAAATTTATCACATATTTATTCATACATGAGCATGTGTAAGAATGCATTATCAAATATGCAGATATGCTTTCGTACGAATTCCACTAACTTTGAATCGTCCATAACTTTAAACACAAAATAAAATTTTCCACAAAACTTTTGCTCAATAAACTAGACAACCCTCACGGCTGTGCGTCTCGACTGCTACTAGAAGCAGTTGTCACGTGCTGCTTGCCTGTGGCACATCATTTACATACCTACCGCCGCACAGTGGGATGAAATCAAAAAACGAGTTTCAAAATAACTTGTGTCTAGCAATTCTTTACCGATTTTGGATTTTTTATGGGAAAATTCTGAATTAAATTTTGAAGATATTCATGTGGCCTGATTTTTTTTATTATTTTTTGTTTAAACTTGTATGTTAATGCAAAGAGTGCAGAAAATAGATTTTTTCGGTTTTTTTTTGTTCATCTTCATTGAAAAAATTTTCTAAGTTTAGCAGGGCCAGACTTTAATCATGGAAGTAGTTAAAAGCAAAAAAATTATAAACAAATTAACTTAACAAATAGTCTAGACTATGTATTCTTCGTTTGCAAAGTAAATGTGTCGGTTAAAATTACTTGCTCTTATAGAAAAAATATTTAATACCGAATAGTAAAATTTTCTCAGCCGATATTTTTGATAGGCCTAGTGTTGATATTTAAATGAAGGAATAAATCATTTTTTTCGGAAAGATTTCTTTGTTTTTCTAATTTTCCTTAAGTTGTGTCACCAGTAATGTTTAATTATGGAAAATTATCATCGAATATTTCTTATTAATTTTATAAACAATTTATATAAGAAAATGTATAACTTAATCCTTTAGAGGTCAACAAAAATTCTTTTTTTTTTAAATTTTCCTCAAATGACGTCGTCAGTGAGGATCAATGATCGATGATGATAGTATTCTATTCTGGATAGAATTCTGATAGTACTTTAGATCCTGAAGATCTCTAGCTCTTTATCACAGATTAGAGATTCGGCAATTAAAACTTGATCGCGAGCAATCAATAAAATTTGAAGAAATTAAAAAAGGATTATGGTAGACAGCAAGTGTATGTTTATTATTGCAATACAAATTTCCATTGTTAACAATTCCTGAGCATAATAAATTATGAAAATTGAAAGAAACAACAATTACTGAACAATTATATCACTGATAACCTACTTTTAGGCTTTTTGCGAAAAAAGAATTTTTTCTGCCTCTGAACATTCACACTAAGTATTTGTTTATGTAATTTGTTTACAAAGTTATTAAAAAATATTGGATCATAATTTTCCATTGTGAAACCACACTGGCGACATCATTTGAGGAAAATTAGGGAAAAAAGGATTTTTTTCGACCTATAAATGACCGAGTTATAAGTTTGATCAAATAATTTGTTTATGAAATTAATAAAAAAATATAGGATGATAATTTTTAAAAATTAAACATTACTGGTGATATAATTTAAGGAAAATTAGTGGGGGATATTTCTTTCTGTCTTTAAATGTCCACACTGGGCATTTGTATTTTTAATCTATCGCGGGAAATATCTCAGAAAAAAAGTCAGATGCGGAAAAATGTTATAGACAAAAAAGATTTGAAAAAGGCGGACAGTTTTACGTAAAAGATTTTGTATTGGTCTAGGTACTTTAAAGATCAGATGAAAGTCAAATAGGCGAAACTTAAATAGCGAGCAATATCTCAGAATGTACGGCAGAAACCGTTTCGAACTCTGATTTGGAAAGCACGGGAAATTTTACGTACATAATGTTTTATTCGTCAATGTTCTGTCATGGTTGAACGGTTCTCAGGATCTTGAAGGCTTACAGATATCATGTTTATTACATAACATTAGGCCAAGAATTAACGGATCGAAATTTCATGGAACGCCTTGAATTTTGTCTATGGGTTTCACATCATCAAGACTTTTTACATTTGTTATGTTATCTGACGCAGCTATATTTAAAAACAGTAAAGCTTTAAACATAAAAAAATGTAATTATTCGTCAGATACGAATCCATACCAGTAGAGAACCGCTGATCACCAACATCGTTTGAGCTTTAATGTTTGGTGCGGAATTTTAAATCGCTATCTGATTGGTCCATATTTTTTCGATAACGCTGTTAACCAATCTTTAAAAGTTTATTGGACCTCAATAATACACGGTAGAAGCTTCGCATTTTGAATCCATACAATTTGAGTCATTTTTGCATATTTGATTTTCAAGTGTCCACAACAACCTGAAATTCACTTTTACCTTCAAGCGACCTTGAAAATTGCCTTCAAGATAAAATTATTTGGTACCAGTACATGCAGCCTATTGTCTCCTACAACTATTGTCTGAAACATCTTTCGGTATCTGACGTATAATCTGAGATATAGCTCGCTATGTCATTTTCACCTTTTTGACCTTTATCTTACCTTGAAACAACCTTGACCAATACAACATCTTAAGCGCAAAATTTTCCGCTCTTTTCAAATCCGGGATCAAAGTCAGGGGTTTCCATTAGAAAAAATCACTTTAACCTTCAAATAACCTTTAAAATTGCTTCCAAGTTCAAGGTCTTTTGTACCAATTCATGTCCCCCTTTTCCTCCTACAACTTTTGTCTGAAACATTTTTCCGCATCTGACTTGTTTTCTGAGATATTTCCTGCGATAGATTAAAATGGTCCACTTTGTATAATTTGTTTACGAAATTAATAAAAAATATCGCATAGTAATTTTTCATCACTAAACATCACTAGCGACATAATTTGAGGAACTTTCAGAGAAAAAGCCATTTCTTTTGGCCCGTACATGTTCACACTAGGCATTTGTTAATATAATTTTTTTATCAAATTAATAAAAAATATAGTATGGCAAATTTTTATGATCGAGTATTATTTTTCGGTAAAAGCAAAAATTGGTTAAGAATTGCCAGTTACGAGTTATTTTAAACGTCGTTTTTTTATTTCATCCCACTATCCCGCGCCAGATTTTTTCCGTAACTGTTCTTGTTTGCATCAAAAATGTGAAAATTTAATTTGATGAAAAAAATTCTCCTGGCTAAAAAAGTATTTTTAGCCTGCATGAAACTGACAAGATATTTTCCTTATGATAAAAATAACACCCCCCCCCCCCACCCCCCCCCCCCCACCCCTCCCTCCTCCACTGAGCCCCCCCACTCTTTCTTTTGTTTATTTTTTTTTTGTTTTATTTTTTTCTTTTTTTTTTTGTTTTTTTTATTTT
>JAAAKG020172506.1:1377-27223 GCA_010014905.2 Druon quercuslanigerum
GAAAATTAACTTTTTAGTTCGAACGCTAACTGTTCTGTTGGAAATTAGTGTTTTTGGTTTAAAAATGGTAAAAAATTCCACTGTTTGGTTAAAAATTCATGTATTTTGTTAAAAATTTAAGTATTTTGGTGGAAAATACAAATTTGGTCGAAAATTAATTTTTTTGTTTGGAAAATTAACTATTTTTTTGGAAGTTAGTCTTTTTGGCTTAAAAATTGTAAAAAAAATCAACTATTTAGTTGAAAATTAACTTCCTCCATGAAGATGAATATTGTGGGTATGAATATTTAAATATTTTGTTGAAAATTCATTAATTTTGTTAAAAATGTAACTGTTTTGGTAGAAGGCCAAAATTTGGTTGAAAATTAACTTTTTAGTTCGAACGCTAACTGTTCTGTTGGAAATTAGTGTTTTTGGTTTAAAAATGGTAAAAAATTCCACTGTTTGGTTGAAAATTCATGTATTTTGTCAAAAATTCAAGTATTTTGGTGGAAAATACAAATTTGGTCGAAAATTAATTTTTTTGTTTGGAAAATCAACTGTTTTTTTGGAAGTTAGTCTTTTTGGCTTAAAAATTGTAAAAAAAAATCAACTATTTAGTTGAAAATTAACTTCCTCCATGAAGATGAATATTGTAGGTATGAATATTTAAATATTTTGTTGAAAATTCATTAATTTTGTTAAAAATGTAACTGTTTTGGTAGGAGGCCAAAATTTGGTCGAAAATTAACTTTTTAGTTCGAACGCTAACTGTTCTGTTGGAAATTAGTGTTTTTGGTTTAAAAATGGTAAAAAATTCCACTGTTTGGTTGAAAATTCATGTATTTTGTTAAAAATTCAAGTATTTTGGTGGAAAATACAAATTTGGTCGAAAATTAACTTTTTTACTGGAAAGTTAACTGTTTTGTTGGAAATTAGTCTTTTTGGCTTAAAAATGGTAAAAAATTCAACTGTTTGATTCAAAATTAACTTCTTCCATAAATATGAATATTGTGGGCATGAAAATTTAAATATTTTGTTGAAAATTTATTTATTTTCTTAAAAATGTTACTTTTTTGGTAAAAGGTCCAAATTTGGTCGAAAATAAACTTTTTGGTTCGAAGGCTAACTTTTCTGTTAAAAATTAGTGTTTTTGGTTTAAAAATGGTAAAAAATTCCACTGTTTGGTTGAAAATTAACTTCCTCGATGAAGAGTAATATTTTTAGTACGAAAATTTAAATTTTTATTTGAAAATACATGTCTTTTGTTAAGACTCTTTTGCCAAAAATTGGTCTTCTTGGTTGGAGATTAGTATCGAATTCAACTATTTTGTTGAAAATTTATGTATTTTGTTAAAAATGTAACAAATGTTTGTTTAAAACATGTGATTAAAAAATCCTACTTTAACGAATGCCTATTTCTTTTTTAATTAAGTTTTTATAATTATCATCTATGTTATTTCGATTGTCAATCTAGAAAATTTAGTAAATGAAAAAAGTAACTTTTTAGTTAACTAAAAGTTACTTTATCTAGTAGCAGTAGCTTTCTACAGTTACAAGTAACGTAACTGTAACTAGTTACTTAAAAAATGGTAACTAACGCTTACCCCAAAAGAAATTTAATAATAATGATAACAAAGGGTTAGACATATTTTGTTTGACTCCATGATTCAGAGGACACTAAACTATAATTATAATTCACATTCACCGTAATAATTTCCATGGCAATGAAGGCTTACAGAGTCTATAGAGGAGATATTTTCTGAAAATGTGCAATATTCGTCTTTGAGAGAGTCAGATAAATTATACTTATTCGCTGGACTACGAGAAGTTTACATCTGATGGGATGTAGTTGACGGCAACTTTAAATCACGTGGCCATATTCTCGAGTCCTCCTTTTCGAATTCCTTTTGCGTCCTTGCCTTCGCGGTGTAAGCATATAACAAATGAGGCTGCTTTCAGTTACGCATTATGCATTGGTCACGGTGCATTATGCGAAGGAAATACCGAGTTACGGTGTCACCAGACCTGAATAGCCGTGGCGAAGAACTGTGCACGCCTCGGGTGTCTCTTGGGATAAACGAGCTTTCCTGATCGACCAAACTAAATTTTTATCCAAATCAACACAACTACATATATCGTTACTGTGAAACTCTTAGACATTTTTGTAAGTTGAATAAATTTGCAATGTGAGACATTCCACATATTGCGTGTTATTCTAAAGGTAAGGGCGGATGGGGGGGGGGGGGGTGTTATGGTCAGAAAAAAACTTGCGGTGTGAAACGTTGCAGGTATTCGTTTAAACGGGGCAATGGTCAGCTGATTAATCTATACTGAGGTAAACTTTCTGCGGAAAGTTTACCTCTGCTTGGTGCACTTACGTCGCTTTTGCCCTATACAATACAAAGAGACAACATTTTTCGAAAACAATTAAATTATTGAACAAAAATGTTCATTTTCAGCCAAGGAAGATTAGTTTTCAATCAAGCAAGATAACTTTTCGAGCATAAAAGATGAATTTTCAATGCGAAAAGACGAATTTTCACCAAAATAGTTTAATTTTTTACTTAATAGGTGAATTTTTTACCTACGAAGACTAATTTTCAACCAAGAAGATAAATTTTCTAACAAGAGACTAATTTTCAAAAAAGCACAATAAGTTTTAACCAAAAGTGGAATAGTTCAATTTTTAATAAAAAAATTAATATCTACCAACAAAAAAAAACGAATTTCCAACTATTTTAATAAAAGAAATTTTCAAACAAATAGTTAAATCCTTAACCAAATACATGAATTTTCTAAAAGGAAACATTATTCTCAACCTAGAAAGAAGAGTTGTCAACGTTATAGTTAAAGTTTAAACTAAAAAAGATATCATTTCAACTAAAACTGAAATCGTTAACTTTCCAGTTTGAAAAAATAATTTAAAAAAATAGAATTTTCAACCTGTTAAATTAAAAACGACGATTTTTTAATCGAATATCTGAACTCTCTACCAAATAATTGAACTTCTAACTCATAAAGAAAAAAATTCGAACAACAAGAAGACAGTTGAATTTTCATCCAAAAATTTAATTTCTTGATTTAATACTGGAATTCTAACGTAATAAATCTTCAACAAAAAATATGCATTTTTTCACATAGTAGTTTAACTTTAAAGCAGTTATTCAATTTAAGGATAAATCAATTCTTGACAAAACATTTATTTTTAATATTTGAACCAAAAAATATTTTAATTTTATATTACAAACAGCTGAATTCAATTAAAATGGGACGAAGCCTTAACAAAATAATTGAATACTCAACCAAAACACATAAGTTTTTAAACAGAAATTTTCATTTTTTATGAAAATGAAGTAATTGTGCAATGAAAAAGAAAAATTTTTAACTGGAATTTAAAAATTTTTAATTAAAGAGACGAATTTTCAGCTGATATTGACATTTAAACAAAAAATTATTTTCCATGAACAGAGTTTAAACCTCAACAAAATTCTTACATTTTCAATGAATAAATTAAATATTTAACCAATAAGTTGATTGATATTAAAGCTAAAAAAGTCAATTTAAAAAAATGGAATATTCAGATTTTGATAAAAAATTAATTTGCAACCAAAATAAAGATAAATTTTCAAATAGAATCGCGTATCTTTAAACAAAAACTTTAATTTTTTTTACAAAAGTGTGGTATTATCGGCTAAGTAGGTAAATATTTAACCAAAAAAGATTAATTTTTAAAGAAAAATTTCTTATGCGATGTTTTAAGGAAAAATTCGAGTTTTTTTTATTTTGAATAAGAGGAGTTGCATTTAATAAAAATTACTAAGCTTTCAGCAAAAAAGTAAATATCAAACAAAAGAGTTCAACTTTGTACAATGTATTTGAATTTAAAAAACAAAATAAATTAATTCTAAACTGAAAAAAATAATTTTAATTTCAAATAACAAACAGTTGAATTAAAAAAATGCATTTTCATAAAAATTGTCGAATTTGTAACCAAATAAGAATTATTTCTAACCGGTTATTTAAACTTTTAAATAAAAAAAAAATTATTAAACGAATACATAAAAGTTGAATTTTCAGTTTAAAAAATTAAGTTGTAACTAAAAAGCTTAACTTTCATCCAATCATTTTATTTTTTTACTAAATAATTAAATTTTCCACTAAAAAGGGAGCGTTCACATATTACGTAACGCGCATAAGGGGGGAGGGGGTCTGCTACAGCGCAGCGCCTATATTAAAGTTACATACATTTACTATAGAAAAGGCGTTACGTAGAAGGGGGGGGGGTCAAAACTGGCAGGAAAATGCGTTACGTAATATGTGAACGCTCCCAAAGGTATATTTTTACACAAAATTAGAATTGATTGGTTTTACCAGTTAAAAAAATTATTGGTTGTGAAAAAAATATTTAACTACGCAGTTCAACCAAAATAGATAAATTCGCAACTAAAATTATAAGAGTTAATGTTTCTACCCAGAAATATTTTTATTTTAGATCAAAAATGGTTTAATTAAATTAAATGAGACGAATTTTCAATAAAATACAATAAATACAATACAATAAATACAAATACAAGGAATAAATAAAATACAATAAAATACAATAAAAATCAACACAAAAAAATCCATTTTTAATGAAACAATTTAATTTTGAATAAAAAATAAATAAATTTCTACAAAAAAAAAGAATTTTTAATTTTTAAAAATATGAATTTTTGACCGAAAAGTTGTATTTGGAACCAAAAAATATTCTTCAGTAAAGTGAGAAAACATCTCAACGTAATTGAGAAGATTGGAATGGTTATTTTTGTTTTAAAGATTGGCTTTTTAATTCGCAAATATGAGTTTTTTACAAAAACGTACGTTTTCAGTGAAATAATTAAATTTTCTAAAAAACTTTTAAATTTTCTAACAAAGTGGTTGAATTTTTATCAGAAAAAAATTTAGCCTTAAAAGAGTGGCTTTTTTAAAGAATCGTTTATTTTTCAACAAAATAATACAATTTTTTATCAAAAAGAATAAATTCTGAACCAAAAATATAATTGAACACTTTTCATGTTTTCAACAAAAGTTATGAATCGTTAATTGAAATCGTTTAATTTTCAATTAAAAAAATTAATTTGCAAAAAGAAGCAACCAAGTTTAAACGAAGGTATTTGGAATTTCAAGGTAGGAAGAAACTTTAATTTACCTATATTTGGCTATAAATCACTATGACTCTGGAAATTCCAATTCTGTTACTTTAAAAATTGTTGCTTTAGATTTACGTCGTTCATGTATTCGCCTAACCTTATCAGGATTGCCATAATCAAATATTTTTCATAAACCTGGCTAGTCCCGAATTTTCGGGATGACTAGTCCATCCCTTTTTCCAACTCCCTAAAATTTTCGGGTTGAATGTTCATACCCTAAAAATTATGTAGAAAAGATCTGTGAAAACTCAATTTTCAATTGAAAAATAAATTATAAGTTGCTGCTAATGAAAATTTATCACATACAATAATACATCCCAAATCTGTATTAAAGCCTTGCATATAATTTTGATCCGATTTCGGGATCAAATCGGTAATAATATATCAGCAAAAATTGGTTTCACAAAGGATAACGATATGGTCATCTTATCAATAAAGAGTCGCTCCTCCTAATTCAAGAGACAAAACAAATTCCCTATCAGACTTTCACAAACGAATCTAATTAAACTGAACAAAAGTTAACATATATCTGGTTGCATTTAGAAATAAATAAACATGTCACGATTCATGCCCAATGAAAAGCATGTCCATGCAAATTAACCAGAAGTATAAACGATTCAAGAATGCTTTGCATTAAATCTGCACTAGCTATTATTTTCAATATCAATAGTCAATACTGAATAGTCGAGCTATAGACACAACGGAAGACACGCAACCGATTACCATCTATCGACTTTCTCCAATTCTGCCGATCCCCTGCACCTTAAAAGAAATAAAAATAAAGATTAGAGTACGACAGATGATCGGAGGCTTATTGGATTTAAATTTAACGAGCGATAAATTTTGTCACCGACACTTATACCTAGGCGAGACGAATAGCAACGGGCTGTGCGACAGTATCATTCATTAAGTTCATAATCATCGACCTATCGCTGGACGTCCCACGCGAGAGTCCTCTCGGGAAAGTTCTGCCCACGTACTGCGATACGTTTTCGCGCGTATATTATTTGCGGACATTGAGCATATGGGATACCGTTCGAGCCCGGCTATAAACTAACGAAACTAAGTGCCATTGCGAAATCGTTTGCGACTGCTCGGGAAAAGGTTATGCGAACCAAAGAGGCCAGTGTACATGTCTCTGATGCTTGATTCCGGTTCTCGCGAAGATTACATTTGTGATTTTATAAACTAGATTCTACTCACGTTCAACTACAACTAAACAATCTATTATCTTAGAATGTCTTTTCTAAGCGAAATTAAATTAATGCACGAAACAATAATTTCCTGTAAAAAGTGTAGAAGAGCAGGTATTTTCGACGAGCACCAAAATGTTGGAGATCTTGACTTACTTTTATTCAAAGATTTCAAACTTTTCAATACTACGATTTAAAGAATTCCAGACAGAAGTCTTAAATTTTTAACCTTTCTTTAAACGTTATATTGATATGGAAATATCTCCTTTATAGAGATTAAGAAATTATTTTGGTCATACATTCAATATATGTATGTATGTTTATTCAAGTCATTAAATAAATAAATCGACGTTTCGACCCGTCCCTGGATCTTCTTCAAATAATAACATCATTACAAAAGTATATGTGAAAACATACATTTTTGATAAAATTCAATTTTTACATTTAATAATACATTTTCACATAAAATAAATTGAGTATTTAATTTAAATCGTTACCTGAAACAAATCGTTCGATGACATTGAAAACACAAACAAAACCAGTTTTCAAACAGAACTATTTAAAAATATTTTTTTGTGTTGTTTATACATTATTAAAAACTTATGTAGTCATCCTCTTTAAACAGGTGACTACTCGTCTAAAAATTTTATAAGTCATTATGATGCCAACATAAGTTTTTAATAATGTATAAACAACACAACAAAATATTTTAAATAAATCAGTTTGAAAACTGGTTTTGTTTGTGTTTTCAATGTCATCGAACGATTTGTTTGAGGTAACGATTTAAATTATACACTCAATTTCTTTTATGTGACAGTGTATTATTAAATGTAAAAATTGAATTTTATCGAAAATGTCTGTTTTTACAGACACTTTTGTAATGATGTTAATATCTTGAAGAAGATCCAAAGACGGGTCGAAACGTCGATTTATTTATTTAATGACTTGAATAAACATATATGCATATATTGAACGTATGACCAAAATAATTTCCTAATTTTCAATACTAGATGGAAGCGAGTCTTTTAATTCTGGATAATAGTCTAGGAACAAGAGTTCTGTGTTTAATGTGCATAATTCCTAAAAATAAAACCAAAAATCCAACGACGATATTTGCACAACTACACTAAAACGTTTTTATTGAAATTTGAAAAAAGAAAAAAATTGTTTTCTAAAAAAGGAAAGAAAAAACTTCATTTTTTGGACAAAAATAAAAAAGAGGAAAGAAAAATTAGAAGACATCCAAGAGAATCCCTTTCCTTCTGTTTTTTATCTCTTTCGTCTTTTTTATTTTTATTATTATCAAAGCACAATAAAAAAACATTTGTACAAAATAATCACTAACGTTTTGTCACTCATACATCACTCTTGTCAAGGCAAAAAGTAAATGAAATTAAATGAAAAAATAGAAATATGTGAGCATGCAGAACAGCAACGAAACCACGATGAAAGTCAACTGAAGTTCAAATTAAAACCATGTCGAGATTTAAAAGATAATGTAATAATTTATATTATCAATATTAATAGATAGTATTATAGAGGAACATAAAAATAATGTTCGTTTATCAAATCACAATACAAAAAACATCTGGAAAAGATATCCATTAACATTTCAGCACTCATACAGCATCCTTATCTAGGCAAACATAATTTGATGAAAAAATTAAAAATATTCGAGCAGGAAAAATAGCAACGAAACCACGATGCTCTCTTCCTGACACCCGAAATTTAAATAAGGTTAAAAATGAAAACCATTTCGAGATTTGAGAGATGACTTACGTGGGACGATCGGATAGACTTCTTAATTATAGGATAGAGGAACACAAAAGTGATGATTGTTTTTCAAATCACAATAAAAAAGCATTTTAAAAAATAATCAAAAACGTTTCATTACTCATACAGCATCCTTATCATAACAAAAAATTTATTAAAAAATTAAAAATATTAAAGCAGGATAGATAGCAACGAAACCACGATGCTCTCTTTCTGACACCCGAAAGTCAAATAAGGTTCAAAATGAAAACCATTTCGAGATTTGAGAGATGACTTACATGTGATGAACGGGCAGACTTCCTAATAATAGGATAGAGGAACAGAAAAGTGATGCTTGTTTATCAAATCACAATAAGTAAAACATTTAAAAAAATAAATACTAATGTTTCAGCACTCATATAGCCTTCTTATCAAGGCAAACAAAGTTTTATTGAAAAATTAAAAATATTTGAGCATTCAGAACAGCAACAAAACCACGATACACTCTTCCTGCAACCTAAAAGGCAAATGAGTTTCAAATGAAAACCATTTTAAGATTTGAGAGATGACTTACGTGTAACGAACTGATAGACATCCTGTCACTGCCAAAAAAATTTAACTGAAAGTTAAACATATTCGAGCAGGCAAAATAGTAACGAAACAACGATGCTCTCTTCCTGACACCCGAAAGTCAAATAAGGTTCAAAATGAAAACCATTTCCAGATTTGTGAGATGACTTACGTGGGACGAACGGGCAGACTTCTTAATAATAGGATAGAGGAACCCAAAAATGATGTTTGCTTATCAAATCACAATAAAAAACATTTGAAAAAAATAATCACTAACGTTTCATTACTCATACAGCATCCTTATCAAGGCAAATATAATTTTATGAAAAAATTAAAAATATTTAAGCAGGCAGAACAGCAACGAAACAACGATGCTCTCTTCCTGAAACCCGAAAATCAAATAAGGTTCAAAATAAAAAACATTTCAAGATTGGTGAGATGACTTACGTGGGTTGAACGGGCAGAGTTCTTAATAATAGGATAGATGAACAAAAAATTGATTTTTGTTTATATAATCACAGTAAAAAAACATTTGTAAAAAATAATCACAAACGTTTCATTACTTATACAGCATCATTATCAAAACAACAAAAAATTTATTAAAAAATTAGAAATATTCGAGCAGGCAAAATAGCAACGAAACCACGATGCTCTCTTCCTGACATCTGAAAGTCAAATGAGGTTCAAATGAAAACCATTTCAAGATTTGTAAGATGACTTACGTGGGATAAACGGATAGACTTCTTAATAATGGGATAGAGGAATACAAAAGTGATGTTCGTTTATTAAATCACAATAAAAAAACATTTGAATAAAATAATCACTAATGTTTCAGCACTCATACAACATCCTTATCAAGGCAAAACAAAATTTTATTTAAAAATAAAAAATATTCGAGCAGGCAGAACAGCAACGAAACCACGATGCTCTCTTCCTGACACCTGAAAATTAAACGAGGTATACTAGGATAGAGGAACACAAAAGTGATGTTCGTATGGGCAGCTGTTATAAAAGTGTTCTTGCCAGACATACAAAGGAATTTATTGATCTTGACCATGATTTTGATTAAGATAATTTTTCAAATTGTGCAAATTAATAGTAATGAGAGAAAGTGAGAATTGATGGAAATGCTTAACATTAAAAAACAAATGAATTTGTATATTAATTTAGATATTGATTTGTATAGATTAAACAAAATTCGTGCTATCATGATTAATTATAATTAGCAATTAATTTTCATAAATTTTTATTTCCTTTTACTGATTTCGTTGCTGTGCCTGCTCAAATATTTTATATTTTGTTATTCTATTTATTATTTTGCCTTGATGAGGGTTCTGTATGAGTAAAGAAAGGTTTGTGATTATTTTTTACAAATATTTTTATTGTTATTTAACAATAATAAAAATAACAAAGACGAAAGAAAAAAAAGAGAAGAAAGGGGATTTGGTTGGTTTCCTTCTCATTTTCTTTCCTCTTTTTTATTTTTGTCCAAAAAATAAACTTTTTTCTTTTCTTTTTCAGGAAATTGTTTTTTTATTTGTATCAAATTTTAATAGGCATATTTTATGGTGGTTGTTCAAATGTGATTGTTGGATTTTTGGTTTTATTTTCATGAATTCTGCACAATAATTTGATGATTGGAATTTAAATAGGATTTTAATTTTGATTTTAATCTCATTTAAATTTCTTTAATTTTAGTTGTGTTTTTTCTATACGAAATTTAAGCAAGAAGCTAAATTCAGTCAACAACGAGTTTTTAGAAAAGTTTTAAATATTTTCAAATTGATTCGAAAGAATTTGTTAAAGACCTTAAAGTAAAAAATAGCGCAGTAGTCTTACAGGAAGTCCTAAAAAGTCTAGGAAAATATATCTGCGCCTCGACGCGCCTGCATCATAAGGCTTGACTTTTAACGTAAAAACCGGCTCACAGGCTTAGACAGAAAATTCTACTTTTATTGTACGTGTAGCAGATATTTCCTAGTACAATTTTTAAATTTAAGAAAATTTTCTAGCAAGAATACATGTAAAATTTAAGAATATAAATTACTGAATATTTTTGTAAATAATTAAACATTAAAAATTGATAACAGTTGAAGTCAATTTTAGAGTGGTTTCTATCAGCAGAATTATTTTCTATTAATTAAGGTAGTATTCACAGATTTCTAATATTTCTATTCAATTGTATTTCACTGTTATTTTTAGATAATTCAAAGTAGGTTAGTTATTTTCATTTTCGTATTTCAGAATTCAATACTAGGCTCGAGACGAAAATAATGTTTGAGTTTCAGTAAATTGATAAAAAATAGTATGAAAATAATATCGAATATTTAAAAAATGTTTTTTAAATCCCTTAAAATCTTTAAAAAATGGGTTAAATACTTGAAATTTCTTTGAAATATTGCAAAATCTTACAAAATCCTAAATAATAACTGAATAAAAACTAAATAATTCCAACTAAATAAGAAAATTAATGTTCTGCTAGCAAAGAAGAAATTTCAAGAAGATGATCGGGAATTTCCTAAGACCGGGAAAACCCGAGAATTATGATATCATTCAGTTTGCAATGCGTAATTCCAAAATCTTTCACTTACAAATTTCCTATTTTGGATTTTAATTTTTAAGTGTAAATTTATAATTTAAATTAATGTAAATTAAGTTAAAATTTGTTGACAAAAACAGTTTTATTTAACCAACTTTAAAAATAAATAAATAATTTTTAAAATAGGTATGTATTTTAAGTATTTAAAAATGTACAATAATCGATTTGACAAAACTTCAAAACTTAGAAATAACTTCATGATAATATATTCGTAAAATTTAAAGTATTTAAATAGAGATTAATATCAAATTTAAAATCCTTTTTAACGTCCACTAATAAAGTTAATGCGAAGGTTTCCTTATAATAAAATCAAGAATCCAATGACCAAATTTGGATAACCACCAAAAAATGTTCCCATTACAATCTGAAAAAACGTCCTCTTCTCCTTTGTCCTAAAACAAAAAGAAAAAAATTCTTGTTTTCCATTTGAACAAAAATAAAATAGAGGAAAGAAAAACGAGAAGGCAACTAAGCAAATCCCCTTCCTTTTTTTTTTGTCAAAGTAAAATAAAAATGAAACCAAAATAACAAAATAAAAATAAAATTTGATTTAATCTTAAATTTATTTTTTTTTTTTTAATTTTATTTTATCACATTATCATCCAGAGAAGGTATAGGATTTGTGTAAATTTTGAGCTTACGGTTTTTGTCAAATTTTCACTTTTTGAGACCCTCTGAACCGAAAAAACAGGTTTTTACAAATGTGTATGTCTGTCTATCTGTATATCTGCCTGTCCTTCTGTGAGCACAATAACTTTCGAAAAAATTGATAGATTAGATCGGCCTTTAATACACTCTTTTAGTGCCCTATTCTAAAGGCGAAGGTCGTTAGCCAGCCATTTCGGATCAAAATTCGAAAAATGAGCACATTTTGAAAATTTTTTAGACCACTTTTTTTAAAAATTTGAAAATTAGATGTGCGTGTGTTTATAATACTCTAAAACTCGAATAATTTATCTCCACGATATTTTTCGATGAAATAAAAATGTTCAGTGTTACAGCAGTTTCAAAATCCCAAAAAAAGAAACGAAAATTAAGATTTTCAGCCAAACAACGCATGATTTGAAAAAAAGTCAAGACAAGAAAAATTTATCTTTTTACACACTTTAAAATATTATCATAATGACTATTAGAATCTTTTTGAAAAATTGAAAAATCAAATTTTTATTGCAGAAAAGAACCCTTAAAAATGGAAAATTCTATTTTACGTTCAAACTATGCAAGATACGACAAATGATGATAAAACAAAAATTGTACACTCAAAAAAGGTCTGAAAATTTTTTACATATAACATTTTGATAGGATAGGCGCGCTCAAACTCACGATTGAAGCGAACTGCGCGCCAACCAGACAGATTTTTAAAGTTTTATTTTTATTTTATTTTTATTTTTGTTTTATTTTTATTTTTATTTTTAGTTTAGTTTTATTTTATTTTTATTTTATTATTATATATATTTTTATGCCTTTATAAGGGTGCTGTGTGAGTGTCGAACAGTTGGTGATTATTTTCTACAAATGCTTTTTATTGTGATTTGATAATGTTAAAAATAAAAAACACGAAATAAAAGAAAGAAAGAGGATTTGGTTCGTTGCCTTCTCATTTTTTTTCCTCTTTTTTATTTTTGTTTAAATGGAAACAAGACTTCTTTTTGTCTCTTTTAGAGCAAAGGAGAAGAGCACGGTTTTTTTAGATTGCAATGCGAACATTTTTTGGTTCTTGTCCAAATTTGATCGTTGGAATCTTGATTATATTTTAAGGAATTCTTCACATTAATATAGCCGTAATCAAAGGCTTTTATTAAAATAAAAGTATTGTTTCAGTCTAAATTATTTAATGGTTTTAGCATTATTTGACTGTCCATTCAGGGCTAGTAAACTGATATCCAATATTTAAAATTAAACAATTTAAAACTTAGTTTTTTAATCAAAAATACTTTAAATCGTCAGAATTTCGAACAGCTTTTATACTTTTAACTTTAAAATTTTAATTGTTTTATTTTTAAAAAATGTTTAATTTATAAGAGAAGTTGTTCAATTTTGATTTATAAAAAACAAATGAACACTTATTATTTTTAATTTGCTATTATAAAATGCTAAAAGTAAGTGGGTTTTTATCCTGAAATGTTACTTTTAATATACTTTTTTAAACAAAGAATTCAAATTATAACCTAGTTTTTAAGACAAAAATTGAGTAATTTTAAAAGATATTTAGAAATTTTGAAAAGATTTGAAAGTAATTTAAAACTTGACGTGATAGCAAGTAATTTAAACAAAATTTTTGTATTTCCTATCAGAACTTCTAAATATATTTTAAAATGTATCGAATTTTTTCCTACAATTTTCCGAAAATCTTGCAAATTTAAGAAAAATCCTTAAAATATTTTTATTATTTTGAAGCCTTTTAGAACTCTTAAACAGCTTCATAAATTTTTTGTTCGAAATCTGACTTAAATTTCTTAAAGTTACAGGAAAAAGTCAATTTATTTTAAGAACTATTTAGAAGTTCTAAAAGGATTTTAAAAATAATTTTAAATTTAATGTAAAAAGAATTTAAAAGTTTTAATGACACAAGGAAACATTAACGGTTTGTGGTAAACTTTCATTTTTCTCAATTTCAATGAAATTTAAAAGTACTTTAGTTTTAATAGTCGTGTTCTCTGTATTGCGAAATAAAAAAAAACAATTCGAAAGCATTTGAACTCAGATACTTCAATTTGAAAATAAATTTAAAGAGAACTAATTCACAATCTTATTATTAGATTTCAATGCAGAAAATAATATATATATATAATAATAGTCTCTTAGCTCATTAAAAATTTCACTTCTACTTAACAGTATGCTTTTCTATATTTTTTAAAGTGTCCGGCTGGATGCATGAAATTTCTTAAGGCTTTTCATATGATCACCAAAGTTAAGCTGCAGTTCACTCAGTTATACTCGGATGAGCGCCACCGTGCTGAAACAATTTTTTCAGCATTAAAAACTTTAAGAAATTACATATGGGTTAATAAAGCTAAGATTTTTTTTTCTAATTTATAATCCTATAACCTGCTTTAATCATGGTAACGGATGAGTTGATTTCACACTTTACGTTAGTTTATAAAATATTCGAATTCTCTAAAAAAAATTACGCATTAAATCTAAAAAGAAGGTTTTAAATAATAACAATATGTTCTTGATTAATTATATTTTCTGAAAAATAAAAAAAACCGCTATCTCAAATCACCATTATTAAAATTTATTTTTGTACGAAATTTGTGCAGCTTTCTTGTAAGACACAAGGATACAGTTAAAAATATTTTTACCTCTGTGGAAGATACGAACCAAAAAACTGCTTTCTATTTTTATTATACTGCAAGAGCACAATTTATTTTCATAAAATACGTTTAACATTTTACCATTCGTCTTCTCTTTTCAAAATAGAATGACATGAATAAGAAACTAAATCTAAGCTGCACTTATGTAGGGTAAAGTAGCGCACCCTTAATTCTGTATTTGAAATTCGTGATAAATTTCGAAAAAAGCGGAGCATGGTGAGAAATTTGGTTCTATATTTTTAGTCCAATTTTGGTGAAATGTAGTATATTTGGTGTATTCTGCGACAACAAAAAATGCAGTTATATAAAATGGGGCAATATTACTTTTGGGGTAATATGAGACAGAGGGCAATATGCCACATAAGGTAATATGGAATATGGGATAATGTCGCAAATCAAGTCTATGTTTTGTTTAAGGTGGTATATTTGGGATAATGTGGCACATGGGGTAATATAGAACACGGGGTAATTTGGAACATAGTGCCTATGTTTTTGTTTTTGGTAGTTTATTTTAGTAAAATAATGGACTCTGTTTACTAAAAATAAAAATCAGAGAAAACAAAGTGGCTTTTTGTCCAAGTGAAACTAACGATTGCGCCACTGGATCTTTAAAGTGTCACACAAGCACCCACACTTTTCTGAGTAGCGTGAAAACGGTGGATTAACCTCTGTAATTGTAGATTACGTGGCGATTAATAATCCGACAAAGTGTGCGTGGGTCTGTCGTGCTTTGTGATTCAAACCGAGCATGAAGATAATCATCGGTCACGATACGGCATGGTGAACATAGGAGACACACAGACGACACGATGACGTGGATGAATCAATGTCCAAGAAGAAGGACAGAGAGATAGATAAAGAATGAATTTAAAAAATAGAAAAATTACAGCAACAAAAAATGCAATAACAGAAAATTAGAAAAATAATTCTACAAAGAAATCCATGGGATATTACTTTGATCCTTAAGTTGGATCAAAGTGGTTTATAGCAAAGTGATATTTTTTTAGGATTAGAGAAATTCGTATGATTTTTTAAAAGATTGCGAAATATATAAAAAAACTTTAAAGATTTTAAGGAATTTTTATCGTATTGGTCAAGCTTCCAGTTCTAAATTCAGCAATGTATTCGGTCTTAAGGTCAATAATGAAGTCAAAATAAAAGCATCCGAAATAACATGTAAACAACATATTTATTTCTTTTAAAAAATCCTCAACAACGTTTCGACCAACACTGTGGTTCTTTTTCAAGAGTCGATAGACATATCTATATTTTAATAAAAAAAATATTTATGAGCTTAGAAGTCGCAATAATTAGTGTCGTAAAAAGGACAAAATCTTCTGATGAAAAGGCGCGCCAAAGCTTGAGAATATAAGAACTAATGAATAATGCTTTGATAAATTTGGTTTATATTCAATATATCAGTTTTTAAATTTATTGAAGTGTTCATTTATTTATTAATAAAAATTGATTTAATGATACGTCTTTTAAAAATATTATTTTTTCCGGCCAAGATTTTAATATTAACAAAAGAAATAAGTATGTACTTTACGTTGCTGATTTTAGCTGAAATATTTATTGAAAATTAAAACGGTCGAAGAAAGCAAAACAGTTTTGCATCATCTATATCTACAAATGTTTTGTATATTTTAGAACAGTTGGGGTTCAAAAATTTGAGTTTTTGCAGAAATTTCAGAAGATTTTATCGGAATAAAAGATTGCCAAATTTGGAAGGTTTTAAAAATAATTGCAATGGTTTTCAAGGGGCTTTATTAGATTTTATGAGATTTATGGGATTTTCGTTGATTTCAAAGATTTCACAATTTCTTAAAGAAGTTTGAAGGGTTATTACATAATTTACACTTTTCATAGGATTTTACTGGATTCTTTGTACAAGGCATTTTACAAGATTTAAGAAATTTCTTTAATTTTAAGGGATATAATCAAATTTTGAAGCATTTAGGGTATTTTAAGAGATTTTAAAGCATGTAATAAGATTTCACAATTTTTATAGACTGTCAAAGAATTTATCCAAATTTGAGAAAAATACAAAAGATTTGAAACTATATACAGGATATCAATCATACATATTTTGGAAATGTTAATGGATGTGAATGAGTTTTGAAGAAGAATTTAGGAAATAAATCAATTAAAATAAAATTAAAAGGGACTTTTAGGTATCCCTAAGGATTGTTACGAGTTTTATGGATTCTAAATAATTTCAAAGGATTTCATAGCCTTTTGAGTATTTTATGTAATTTTAAAGGATTTCATTTGATTTTATTCAAAAAATTTAATACAAACCTCCTACAAATTAGAGTGAAATATTTTCGAATCTCTTAAAATACTCAAAAGGCTTTGAAATCCCATTCACATACCTTAAAAATGTTTAGGTATGGTGGTCTATTTCACTGGAGATTACACTTTTTCTGTGTGCTTGTGTTATTTTTATTAGGGATTTTACAAGATTTGAGGAATTTCATAAATTTATTGGATTTGCAGAGATTGTAGAAAGATTAGAGTATTTTAAAAAATTGCAAAGAATTTAACGACATTTTAAATTTGGTAAATGGTTTCAAAAATTGTATTAGGGATTCACATGACTTTAAATGATATTAACATTTGTCCAGGATATCAATTATAATTAACAAATTTTAAAGGATTTTAACAGAATTCTAGTAAAATTCTGGGAATAAATAAAATAAAATAAAATTTTAAAGGACTTTTAGTGTTCACTAAGTATCAACAGATCAACTGATATGAAAACTTTTTGGGTATTTTTTTATGGGAAATTTTCAAAGAAAGTGTCTCATAAAATCAAGTGAAATCTTTTCAAATTTTTTAAAACACCTAAAAAGCTTTGAAAGCTACCGAAATCCTTTAGATACCATGAAATATGTTGAGATTCTCTAAACATTTAAATTCTTTGAAATATTTAATAATAATAGCAATCTTTGTTATATTCTTTATAAGTACCTTGACATTTTATTTCGTTTAATTTATACCATCCATTTATGCGTGTGCAGTTGGCCCCCCACATTCAAAATTTCAAATTTTTTTCTACAGTTCTGACATCCTTTTGAATAGTTCTATAGTTCCTTATACCTTTTAGAAATAGTTCTGGAGAATAATTAGACTAAAAGTAGATTTTTCAAAATCGGGGGCTAAGTTCACGTTCTCCCCCGCTTTTCGAAAAATAAAATTTTCTGCAGAGTGCTGGGTATATTTAGCATAGTTCGATAGTTTTTGATACTTTTTAAAAAAACTTCACCAAAATTTGACCAAAAAAAAATTATTTTTTTAAATAGCTAGCCCCTCACTTTTTAGAAAATCAACTGTTTCTTCAATATTTCTATAGTTTCAAAATAGTTCTACAGTTCTACAAACAAATAATTTTAAAGAACTGGAAAACTCAAAAGTTATAAAAATTTTAGAAACCCAAATTTTCAGAGAAATTTTTTGAAAAGAGATCCACGAGTTCTGATCAGAGTTCTGTTAGCCCCCTCGAATAGTTCTACCAATAAGACTCATAACATTATTTCAAAAAGTCAAAATCCAAAAACCTACATCACTTTAAACATACCCAAAAATTTTGAAATTCAAAATTTTAAGAGTGCTGGGAGTGCTGATCAGAGTTCTGTTAGCCCCCCGAATAGTTCTACCAATAAGACTCATAACATTATTTCATAAAGTCCAAATCCGAAAACCTACATCACTTTAACCATACCCAAAAATTTTAAAATTCAAAATTTTAAGAGTGCTGGGAGTTCTCATCAGAGTTCTGTTAGCCCCCCGAATAGTTCTACCAATAAGACTCATAACATTATTTCATAAAGTCAAAATCCAAAAACCTACATCACTTTAAACATACCCAAAAATTTTGAAATTCAAAATTTTAAGAGTGCTGGGAGTTCTGATCAGAGTTCTGTCAGCCCCCCGAATAGTTCTACCAATAAGACTCATAACATTATTTCATAAAGTATAATCCAAAAACCTACATCACTTTAACCATACCCAAAAATTTTAAAATTCAAAATTTTAAGAGTGCTGGGAGTTCTGATCAGAGTTCTGTTAGCCCCCCGAATAGTTCTACAAAAAAACAAATAAGATTTTTCCATATAGTCAAAATCCAAAAACCTACAACAATTGAACCACACCAAAAATGTTGAATTTCAAAACTTTTGGGTATTTGTAAAGTATCGTAGGTACAGAACTCCCACCACTCTAAAAATTTTGAATTTAAAAATTTTTTGGTATGGTTGAGGTGTTGTAGATTTTTGGATTTTGACTTTATGAAAAAATCTTATTTTTTTGTAGAACTATTCGGGGGGCTAAAATAACTCCGATTAGAACTCCCAGCACTCTCACATTTTTTAATTTCAAAATTTTTTGCTATGGTTAAATTGTTGTAGGTTTTTGGATTTTTACTTTATAAAAGAATGTTATTAGCCTTTTTTGGAGGACTTTTCGGGGGGCTAAAAGAACTCCGATCACTCCCAGCAGAACTCTTAGCACTCTCAAAATTTTTAAATCCAAAATTTTTCGCTATGGTTAAATTGTTGTAGGTTTTTGGATTTTGACTTTAGATAAAAATCTTATTAGTCTTTTTTGTAGAGCTATTTGGGGGAATAATAGAACTCCGATCAGAACTCCTGTATCTTTTTTAAACAAATTGCTCTGCAAATTTGGGTTTTTCAATATTTGGTAAATTTTGAGTGAAAGAAAAAGTTGATTTTATAAAAAGTGAGGGGCTGGCTATTTTGTTTGAAAAATTTTTTTTGGGTCAAATTTTGGGGAACTTTTTTGAAAAAGTAGCAGGAACTATAGAACTATGCTAAATCTACCCAGCACTCTGAAGAAAATTTCATTTTTTGAAAAGTGGGGGGGGCGCGAACTTAGCCCCCGATTTAAAAAAATCCACTTTTAGCCTACTTATTCGCCAGAACTATTTCTAAAAGTTATCAGGAACTATAGAACTATTTAAAAGGATGTCAGAACTGTAGAAAAAAATGTGAAATTTTGAATGCGAGGGGCCAACTTCACAGGCATCATACATTTGTCTCTAAATCCGTTAGAATACCATGAAATATTTCAAACATCATTGGATACATGGATACCATTTTAAAGTTTTTTGAAGTTATCTAAAATCCTATAAAATTCTTTCAAACCTGTTATAAATGTTGAAATCCTCTTAATTTCTTAAGAATATTTTAACATAAAATCCATGAAAATTCCACCAAACTCGAAAAAGGTCACGTAGAAAATCTTGAGTTTGCAATATCTTTTAAAATTTTTTTAAAAATGATTAAACCCTTTTAATTCCTGAATTTAATATTAAAAAAATATGCTGCTATTTTTACAAAATTCTACTATTGACACTATTTGAAATTTGATAAACGAGTCCGAGGCCTGAAACATTGAATTTGAGACATTTAGGTATTCAATTTTCTACTTTTATGAACGAATTTCATATTCCCCTCTATTTACTTCTCTTAAAGTGTACGTACAATCTTTTTAAATTAAATTTTTTCTACAAAAAGGCGTCCTTTCGCTCCGCTGGGAATCGAACCACATAACTTCTGATTTCCGGCCGGGTGCTTTCCCATTAAGCTACTAGAGAGATCGGAGAAGAATCCTTTTTAAGAAATACGGTAATTATTATGCTAAATATTGTAACTCAATTTTCTCAAGAAGTCTGTATTATCATCAGAGAATAACTGAATTTCTTAAAGTCTTTAAAGACTAGATGGGGCTATGAATTCAAAAGTTCTGTGTTCCGATTCCCAGAAGAGCAAAAGAAGAAGATCTTTTTCCAGAAAAAATGTAATTAAACAAATTTTTAATCCATAGCTACATCTAGTCTGTAAAGACGTTAATAAATTCTTTTCTTCCCTGATGATAATACAGATTCCTTGAATTAAATTTACACATTTCTAATCTTCTCCCGATTAAGGTTTAAGATTTGAACGTTTCATAAAATAACTTTTTTGGAAAACCTTTTGCCTAATATCTTCGGTTAGATTTAAAAAAAGAACCGTGTTCCATTTTAATGTCAAATCCAAAATTTGAATTAATACCTTTAATAATAAAATAATTTTAAATTTTAATTTATTACCTTTTGTTACATCAGGATTTATTTGTTTGCTGTAGGTGGAAGTAGATATGGAGAACGAACTAATACGAAAGTACATCTAAAATATTTGAACTTCTCTTAATAATATTTGTGAAAGAGGATAGTGTACAATGCTGACATTTTTCCTCCGACCTTCATTCAGAGAAAATTTAGCTGTTGATCGACGATAAGAACCTGATTGAAATTTTACGATTGCGATTATCTTCTTCACGGCTATATAAACGGTTGTTCCAGTGAAACTGATGTGGTGCTGTGGGTGGTTCCCACATATGCAGCAAATCATCGATTTATCGAAGCTTGAACTTAAAGAAGAAAGGTTTTGAAACGCAGCAATTGTATTTTATGCTGAAGAAGATTACGGTTTTTTTAGGTTGGATTTAATTTCACTACATCTTTCAGGAATTTATAGAAATGCAATAGAAAGTGAAGATAGTGAAATTTCATTTTAATTTTTTAAGGATTCATAGCCGAACTTATAGAAAGCTTAGAGAATCTTTGAATCATAGAACCTTTGCGAGGTGCGTAAAATAGAGTATTTTATATGAATTCTAAAATTAAATAATTATTTAATTTTTAAAATTTGCAATTTTTAGACAAATATTTAAACAATTTAAAGAACATGACGGATCTAAAGGCATAAATATCCAAATGTAAAAATCAGCCAAAAACTGGAAAATTTTTCTTTTAACGCTGCATTTTTATACTGGTTTCAAATATTTAAATATCCATTTTCGTAAATGGCTTGGGTTTCCGTAGCCTATCGAATGATCCACAAAAATATAAAACTTTTGGAAAATTACAAAATAGTGGCTATTTTTCCGAAAATATTAAGAATGGATTTTCTCAAAGGGTCCCTCCAGCAAAATTGGTATTCCTTTAGGGAAAATTGTTCACAATATGGAATATATTTTTCATAAATAAATTTTTCAGGTAAGCCATTTTTTCAAGAAAAAAAGTTTTAATCAAGTAATCAAAATTCTTCATTTTTCGGTAAACTGATAAGAAAACAGGTAAATGTGAAGACTCCAAAGTTTTTAAGAATTACATTATTAACTCAAAAGCTTTTACATGTTTCAGAAGGTTGCATTCCATCGACAGTAACCATTTTTCCTAGGAGATTACGAAAAAATATAAAAATTATGAATTACTTGACATAAAAAATTTTGTTGCTACAAAAGTGGTTAATCTGAGAAAAGAACGTATAAGAATGCAATTAACATTTTAAAATTGTAGGATTATAACTACGTGTTAAAAATAAAACGATTAGAAATAAAAAAATTGGAAATTTTGGGGCTTCAAATCAAAATAATTAAAAACAATTAAATTTTTTAATTAATATAATTTAATAATGAATAATTTTTTTATACAATTTCAAGAGGCATTTGATCAAATTATTCGATTAAAAAAATGATATTCTAACGTTTTTAAATTTTAAAGATTTTTTATACAAATTATTCAATTTTAAGGGCTTCAAATTAGAAATAATACAAGTTTGTTTAATTTTCATTTAATGGGAAAATGTTATCTTTTTTTAATTTTCCCTAATCTCAAACTGTTTGATTTGGGACGTTTTGAACTCAAAATCATTTGATATCAATTTTCTTAAATTTCGAGAACATACCTTATCGAAATTTCAAGATTTTTCTAAAATATAAAATACTGTTGAAATTCAAAAAGTTTATTTAATAATAGATTTATCAATTATTGATATTTTTAATTTTACGAAATAAAACTCCGGGGAAGTGAATGTGCACTTCTCCTGCGTGAATTTCCTGCACTTTATTTATTTATTATACTCCCAAATTCAAAATAATATTTTAATCCGTATAACTTTGATATGCAGTAACAACAATCGCGTTAAATAAAATAATTTGTCGCATAAATCGAAAAAAAATATAGACACAAAAGTGATTAACTCAGCTGTCTTACTGGTCTGACTATTCACGATCTTATCTACTGATTGGTCTCACGTATCGCTGACTACTCAGGGATAATTAATTAATTTTCCTTTAATTCTTTTTGCATACCATAATCACTGAGTCAAACATTCTTGTTTAAATGTATGGAGTGACAAAATTGATATCGCTCTGAGGTTAGCTTTGGTCTTCAGCAAAACTTGTGCAATGTGCATGTTCTTGATCTAAGAGAGCGTACCGTTTTCCTCTGATGATAAGGATCGAAATCTGCGTATAGGGAAGTGGCGGTATCGCAAGATAGGGAGCTGTTAACCAGTGGGTAATTCTCCAACGATCCTGTGGTTCGTTTTTCCTCTCTTCTTTAGCATCTCCTTTCCACGACGATGTCCTAAGAGTAAAGCAGACTTGGTGCAGCCGCAGCCGGAGGATCGAGCGTGCCACTACCATTTGTGGGCGAGGCGATTGGATCTCGCATCAGTTTGTCCTCAACGTGCAAGTACAAAATGCCCTTCCGAAGATCCTTTTCAAGCTACTGTTGGTCTTTTTGTGGAATAGACACATATTGCAATTTCCGGCTAGTTTGATTAGATGTATTGAGGCATTGTATATCCTAGGTCAATCTAAAAAAAAATTAGTCGTGGTAGGCGCCGTGCGCCTACAAAAAGGGGGCTCGAGTCTATCAAGAAGTTAAATAAATAGTGTAAATCTTCCCTTTTCCCCTGTCACACTCTCCTTTTCCCTCTCTCTTTTAAACCTAACCGATCCTCTTTTATTATCTTCTTCACTTGCTTCTTATTCCCCTCCACTCTACCTACTAACTACTACCTCTATTTAGCCCTTTTCCTTTATTGATCTCAATTACTTCCCTCACTTCCCCTACCCTGATTCCTCCTCACATCTCTTACATACCCTACTTCAGACTTCGTCCTCTCTTTCAAACTAGTATTCATATACCATTCATTACATCCTCAATACTTTTATTTGCACCCTACTATCACTTCTGCACCCCTACTCATTCCACAACTATTCCCTAATGTAATGCTACTCGATTCAGTACTCTGCCTTCCCTTCTTTCCCTCGACTCCCCTATTTGCGCTTCCGTTACTTCCTTGACTCTCCTCACACACTTCACTTTCCCTACTTTTCCTCTCTCCTCTTTACGCTTTTCTCATTTCTTAGACTCTGCTTCCACAATCTAAATTTTTCCTCCCCTAGTGCCCTTCCTCTCATTTATCCTACTTCCAAATCCATCACTTCTACTCTCATAGTTACCCTTCTCCACTTCTCTCCCCTACTATCACTTCTCCTACTTCTCCTCCCTTCCCCTCACTTCCTCTACTTCCCTGTGTCCCACTTTTCTTATTTTTCCTCTCCTCACATTCCCTACTACCCTCTCCGGGAAAACAAGTACAACGGTTTCTTTCCAGGTTTCGACTGTATATATAAAAAAAACATTTCTCTCTTTACAATCCACAAGTGATTTTGATCCTTGTGTTAATATAAAAATGGTCTAAACGTCTTAACTGATGCCAAATATATTTCTTTTAATTAAAAATTTATATATTTTATTGAGAATTCTACCTTTTATTAGAACATTAAAAATGTTTCTTCACAATTAGACTATTTGATTGAAGAGTTATCTTTTTTAGTTTAGAATACAACTATTTTCTTGGCAATTGATATTTCTTTGTTGAAAATTCAACTGCTGCGTTAAACATAGGACCACTTTCGTAAGATTTTAATTATTTGTTTGAAAACTTAACTATATTGTAAAAAATTTTCTTTTCTTTTCAAAATTACTTTTCTTAGCTGATAGTTCAACAATTATATTTTATGTTAAAAATTTATGTATATTATGGAAAAATTGCTTTTTTTTAGAAATTAAATCTTCTTGGGTACAAATTTTTTGTTAGAAATGTATGTATTTTATGGAAAGTTTGTCTTTTTTGGTAACTATTTAATCCTATTGGTTAAAAATGTAACTTTTTTGTTAAAACATAATCTCTTTTAGTCGTAAATTCAAATATTTTGTTAAGAATTCCTTTTTTGTATTTTTTGTTAAATAAATCAACAAATTGGTAAAAATGAAACTTTTTCCTAAAAAAGATGTATTTTTAATAGAAAATTAATCATGCGGTTCTTTCAATTAAATATATTTAATTAAATTAATTAATATTTTTTATTTAGGAAGTTTTTAGAAATTATTAAAGAAAACTCTGATATGCAATAATTTGCTATTATAAAATTACTAACTAATTTGATTATACTAAAGACACAATTGAGTTCTTAAATATGAATGATTAAAAAAATTATAATATATTCATATTTAAAATTTAGTGCATATTTAGCATATTATGACTATGACTTTGAGGAAAATATATTTTCCTGATATGAGTAAAATAATAACAAATATTTCATATATATCAGTATAAATCTGTTAATTTAAAAGCTACTTTTTCAAATAAAAAAACATTATTTATTATACTTTAAAATTAGTTTTTAAATTTAGTACACTCCAAAAATGTAGTTGACTTGAAAAAAATTCGTTTACAATTCCAGGTTTTTCCAGGTAAAGTAATTTTTAAAGCTTAATCAAAAAGATTAATTTTCTACGACAAAAGAAGAATTTTTAACAAAATGAATATCTCTTTTAAACAAATAAAAGAATTTACATAGCTACAAAATTAAAAAAATCCGTAAAAAATTCTACTGTCTCATAGAAAACTCGTTTTTTTAACGAAATAACCATTTAAAAAATAAAAATTTGATTATTATGTTTGTAGTTAAAAATATTTTTTTTTCCTAAAAAATTTTTTTATTTGTTTAAAAGATGTATTTAATTTGTTAAAAATTCTTCTTTTGTGGTAGAAAATTAATCCCTTTAATTGAAAATGTAACATTGAACTCTTTTTGATTGAACTGAAATATCAATCAATTTTTAAATTCCATTTAAAATGAAATTATTTGAATTCAGGTTACCATACATACATTTTAAGATGGATAAGCTTTAAAAATTAGTTTTCTTGGAAAAACCTGGAAATGTAAAAGAATTTTTTTAAAGTCAATAACATTTTTGAAGCGTACTAAATTTAAAAACTAATTTTCAATAATAATAAATATTAATGTTTTTCATTTGAGTAAGTGGCTTTTAAATTAACAGATTTATACTGATATATATATATATATATATATATATAT
>JAAAKG020172517.1:0-27223 GCA_010014905.2 Druon quercuslanigerum
ATAAATAAAAAAAAAATAATAAAAATAATATAATATGATAAAAATCATATTTGTTGTTAAAAAATTTCACAGCAAAAATTTTCATGTTGAAAGATTAAAACATATTAGAAGCAATTTGAGTAAGTTAAAGGGATACTTAGACTTAAGCAAAATTAAATTTTTTAAACAATTTGAACCAAAAATTGATATCTGTTTTTTAGATGATTCTCTATTGATTAATTATTGAAGAGTTTTTATCCTAAAAAAACACTATAAATATTAATTGTTTTAATACTAAATGAATGTTATATTGACTTAAGTTATAAACAGATGGTATTATAAGATTAAAATAGTTTTTTGTAGTCACTCTTTAATACATTATTTAATTATTATTACTATTATTATTATTATTATTTAATGCTGATACCGAAAAAATGGAAAATTAAGTCTAAGAATTGTTTAACAATTACAGTAAAAGAAAAAGTTAACCAAAGATATGTTTTTCAAAACTATCAACTGTCATATTAACCATATTATTATCTATCAACTTATATCAAGTGTAAATATATTGTCTGAATAATTAACTGAAGAAGGACACCATCGCATGCCGAAATGTCTTAAGAAATTGTAATCTAACTAGGTAGAGTCAATCATTCTCACCGCTGTCTTCGCAGACTATAGTGTATGTAGACAAATCTCATATGAATTAATATATACTTTGTAATTTGAATTTATAAATAATACATTAGCATTTTTGTTTCAAAAGGAATTTGTTGTTACAAAATTATTTTAAAATCTAACAGATTTGCGAAATGTAATTTGAAATGTATTCTAATGGGAGCGGCACTTTAAAGGATGCACACTACATACAATCAATCTTAAAAGTTGCCTATCTTAAAAAAGATTTACAAAATCGAGAAAAATAGCTCTATTATTTATTTCTTAAATATTGATGGTGGCTTCTAAGTACGCTTCAGAAAAAATAATGTAAGTTAAAATTGTTTATTTAACAGTAGTTATTTAAAGGTTTAGTTATTTCATTCTCTTTAGGGGAAAGTTACAATTATTATTTAATCATAATGATCAAGGCCTCGTTGTATTCTTCGAAGGATTTTCTAAATTTTTATTGGGGTTGATTTTATTTTAAAAAATTAATTGAGAAATCATACAGTTTTTATTGTTATAAACAATGAAAGTTCAAATTTGAATTAACACCACCCAAATAGAATTGTAGAGAAACCTTCAAAGAATAAAATGATGCCTTGATCATTAGGAATGAATAAGAATTGTAACCTTTCCCTAATGAGAAAGGAGAATCTAAAACTCGAAATAACTACTGTTAAATATACAATTTTAATCTAAATTATTTTTTCTAAAGTACACTTAGAAGCTTCTGTCAATATTTCCGGAAATCAATAAAAGATCTTTTTTTTTATATAAATAATTTTAAAGATTGGCGACTTTTGAGATTGATAGGACGTAGTGTACATCATTAAGCCCTTTGAGATAGAGTTTTCAGTGAAGAATGGATTCTAGTTTTAGGACATTGCCCAACACGCTTTTGGCAACGAATGCTCTTGACACTCGAAATTTCTCGCTACTCTGGAAATAGCGCTGACGAAATTAGAGACGACGTTAAATTCGAAGAGTTCTCTTATAGGTTCGGACAAAGCTTTTCACAAAGAGATAGATCAATATTTGAGATTCTGACTTTTTTTTGGTTCAGAAACTGTTTTGTTGAAATGTGTCCCTTTGGTTAGGAAATTAATCTTATTTGGCACAAAAAGTCATCTTTCTTCGTTAAAAATGAACTTTTCTGTTGAAAAATTAACTACGTTATAAAAAATTCATCTTTCTGGCTTGAACATTCGACTGTGGTTGAAATTGAAACTTTTTTGTTTGCAGTTAATTCTTCTTTCTTCGAATTTGCGACCTGTTGATTGAAAATTCAATTAATTTTTTAAAAATTCAATAGTTTTTTTGAAAATTCGTCTCCTTTACTTGAAAAAGCAATTGTTTAATTCTAAATGCAACTGTTTGGTTAAAACATAATTTTTTTTAAGTCGAAGATTAAGCTATTTGGTTGTCGTAATTGACCTTTCTTAGTCGAAAATAAATTGTTTTTCAGTTGAGGATTTATCTTCTCGGTAATAAAAGTAACATTTTTTTTTAAAACACTCTACTTTTAGCTTGAAAACTCAACGTTTTCGTTTGAACTTCATCTTTTTGTTAAAGAATTCATCTTTTTGTTTGATACTGCAACTGTTTGCTTGAAAATTTTAGCGTTCTTGGCTAAAAATTACATTTTCAGTTGAAAATTTTTTTTTCCTGGTCAACAGTCCAAGGTTTTCGAAAGTATTCGACTTTTTAGCTTTATCTTCATCTTTACGGATAAAAATTTTGGTTGTAAATTCATGAATTTTGTAGAATTATCTTTTTGGTAGAAAATTTATCTTCTTGGTTGAAATTAATGTTTTTAATAAAAAATTCATTTATTTAATAGAAAATTTATATCTTTCTTTTAAATTTAATCTTTTTTGGTTAAAAATGAAACTATTTGGTTAAAAATTGATTATTTGTTTTGGTTAAAGGTTCAACTATTTTTTGGAATATTTGTATTTTTATTGAAATTTTAACTATTGCATTTTACTAGTTTGTTGAAAATTGAACGAATTTTTTAAAGTAATTTTGTTGGCTCAAGGTTTATAATTTTAGTTGAGGATTCATCTCTGTTTGAAAATGTTAATATTTTTAAAAATTCTTTTGGTTTAATAAATGGATTTAACTGAAAATAAAAGTATTCCATTTTTTATTTAAAATGTATCTTTTTTGTATTAGAAAAGTCAAGTGCTTTTTCTTAGAACTCATGTATTTTGTTGGGACTTCCGGTTTTCATTTGAAAATTATTCTTCTTGGTTGAAAATTCATATATTTCGTTTAAATTGCAATATTTTTACTTTTAAGGGTAGGAATTTAAAGCGTTTCATATTCAATTCAACATGGTACCTATTAATAATTGAATACATACATTAATTTTATTTAAAGGAATTTAATCTTTTATTACTCCCCTTTTTCGTGAAAAATCACCCTATTGTAATTTAAATTGTTTACATTTATAATTTTCTAGTTCCTATTGTAAAACATCGTAATAAATAGATGGCAGTTAGGAGGCAAATGTTTATTGTTTAAACCATGCATATGATAAAGTATTTATTAAACTAATAATTAAATGACGCAATAACACGTGAAACCTTGATACTTGACAAATAAAAAAATGTTAATTAGAAAAATTCAAAATGCGAACACTTGACCAGCATTGCGGGTAAGTATACGCAATCGTTTGGGTAAGTGTACGCATTTCCGGAAAGTATGCGCATTTTTTTATAGTTATAAATGTCTTAATAACGAATTGTCTGAAAGATTAGATCAATATATGATTAGAGATCGACTTACAAATATAGAATTACATAAAATCAGTTGACTAAAAATGAACTTAAAAATAAAATTAGTTAATAATTTTATTAGTAATCTTGTTGGCAATGATCACGTTCAAAACTACCTCCTTCATAAAAAGTACATTGCTCATGCCACCAATCTATGCATTTAATACATTCGATCAATTTTTTAGTAGGAGGTTCTGTGTATTGTTCCTTACATAGTGGACAACAAAATTTTTTTAATTAGAGTTGGAAGCCTCTAGATTTTTTGCCAAATTTTTTTTCTTCAGTACAGTTTTATTATTTTTAGGTCCCGAAGGCGCAGCTTCGCTCAATGCTGGTTTACGAATTTTCTGTTTAGATTTTTTTTGTCATCGAGTCTTTTTTTTCTTTTAACTGTTGTTTATAAGGACTAGAAGTAATTATTTGGGATTTCATTGCAACTCTTCTACAACGTCTCTTCTCTTTCATTTTTGGAAATGGTGAGATCGTTGAGATTGTTACATGTTGATGCTGATTCTCTTTGTTTGAGCTTATGTCGGTCGACACGTTGGCTGTTGATGTTGATCGAGCTACTATAGAAAGGTGCTCCTCAATTGGTTCTGCAATCATAAGAGTCGTAGAATCATACTTAGCAAAAGATTCTTCAAACTTCTCAATTTGACTGCTTTCAATATCAGATGAAGGTTCTGCAATCATAAGAGTCGTAGGATCATACTCAGCAATAGATTCTTCAACCTGCTCAATTTGACTGCTTTCAATATCAGATGAAGCTTGAAATCTTGGTGCTGATTGGTTATTATTTGTTTTAGACGATTCATCTATTGCAGCCTTAACATTTTATTTGTCTTGAAGAACGATCTGGTCTGTGACCGATGATGGAGCGAAATCTGCTTCGCTAAAGAAATCACCGTCGAAAGGGTATATATTGGGTAATAGCTTTTCCACGATACTCTGACATGAATTTCTTACATACAACAGAGGATTTAGATTTCAGGGCACTGAAAAAAGATCTGTCCAGTCGTTGGAGTTTGTGGCTGTCATGTGGCGGCAATGTTAGCATAATTATATTCTGCTCGCGACCATATTTCACTGCTTCTAAGCTGATATGATAAGAGTGGTTGTCAAGAAGCAGCAGTACTGGATCTTCTGGTGTAGCGTGGACAACGGATTTGGAAATGTTTTAACTAGGTGACAAATAGATCTGTGTTGAGAAAACCACTGTCAGATACCATGCAAATACTTTGAGAAGGAGCTTCATTTAATAAGCCATCGGGAGTTCTCTTCTAAGGATAAATAAATGCAGGCGGCACGTAATCACCAGCAGCACTCATGCAACAAATGGCTGTTACTGTGATGCCTCGTGCTGCAGACACAACTTTACGAAACACTTTTTTTCCTTTTGTTCACACAACTTTAGGAGTTTTCTTAGGAACAGTGCTCATTCCTCTTTAAGTTCTTGTAAAAACGATCAAATTGAACTTTATTCAATCCAATAACTTAAGCTAAGTTAGTTGTTGTAGATTGACGAAGAGTTAAATCCGGGTGGCGTTTCAAAAAACTTTCTATCCAGTCTCATCCTGCCATTTGCAGGCTGAATCAAAACGGTTCTCAATCTTATTAGCTTCAACAAACTCATAAGCTAGGCGTCATAAGTCGGTTATAGTCAATCCAAAGTATCTTTCGTCCATTTGCTTGCAATGATTGGCGAATTCTGCTTCTTGATATTCGTTGAAAGTTGGTTTCCATCGACCCAGTGAAGAAGCAGTTTTATCAAGTTTAAGTCTCTTTCGTAGACAAGACTCACTGATACCGATCAAACTTGCAGCAGCTCTTTCACTTTTTCCTCTAGCTAAAAGTTATTTTGCTCGAGAAATTTGTGAGTCAGTAACAGGAGCTTTTTGAGGTTTTTTTCGCTGATAATTTCGTGGCATTATAATTAGAATCTGGAATAAAATAAACATCATTTATCAATTAACAAAAAAAATTTTTAAGTCTGTGGCAGGCCTAAAAGTGAAGTATATTATATAAGATTAATTGTAGGTCTCCATTTTCTTTAAAGTCATATTTTCCTCTAGTGAGATGTTAGCACGAATTCAATTCAAAATGTTTTTCTGACAATGTAGGTCGTTAAACCACAACTCCACTAGTAAAGTGGTAAGATCTTGTATTTACATACATACATAGATACATACATGTATGTATATAGCTTAAAAAACATTCTGTCAGGACAGTTATCAAGATATCTTCATTTGCGCATTGCATGTAGTCTACACCATGCAGCCATTGCAGACTCTCTGGAGTGCTGCTAGAAGAGAGCAAGTAGACGCACAACTACTTGTATAAGATTAATAAGTATCTAAGCAGAGTGTCTGCCCACGGCATGCAATAAATTTAGTTGAATAACAAACGCTATTTAGTAATTTAGGCTCTCGTTGATTGGATTTCATTAATAGGCAAAATGGAGCGATCCAATTAATTGGAAGAATCTCTACGGAAAAAGGTCCTATACCCTACCCATCATTCGATAAATCCTGTCTTGCCTCGTTTATAAGATCTCACATTTTCTCGAGCCACTCGCTGACGAGGATCGACGTCGATCTTTATTCCTTCGTTCCAGACCAATTGACGAATTGACCTTGCATGAACCCCCGCGGTTATTCAACCGTTTTCTTCTTTCACTTCGCACTGCAAGCCGTGGATTCCATATAAAGCCACTTACATAACAACTTGACTTACATGGTTGATTTCTTATAGGCCCGCGTCGTAAGCACAATCTGATTCGATTTACCGTCGCACATTGTATTTTTGGGGGGGTTCAAGGCTTTTAGCGTTATTAAAACTTTTGAGAAGATTTTGGATTAGATTTAAGGGCAATTGGTTTGAGATTACGTTCACCTTCTCAATAGTTCCACTCTCAATAGTGCCGTTAATCCAAATCCAAACTCGGGCTCTTTCCCCACACCTGCGTTTGCCCCTACTCGCTCGAAGTTCGGATCCGACTTTCTCAGTAATTCCGCGCGAAGTTTATACGATTTTACACTGTTACTCCTGAACGAAGTTCAGGTACTATTGAGAAAAAACTGTCGAAAATCGTGCGCGCTCGAGAGCGTGTCAGTGGTGGGGGAACCCCATTACGAGAAACGTTATTTCCCTGCAAGATCAATCACGGCACTATTGAGAGGGTGGATTGTAGAAGATTTGAAATAGGACTTTAATAGAATATGGACTGTAGAAGGTATTTAATAGGACTTTAAGGGCATGTGGAACTTCGTCGTGTGGTAACTCGAGTTCAATTCTCTCGGTTTTTTCTATCAAAAAACTGAAAATGTTTAAAAATTGAATTTGGAGATGCTATACAATATTATAACGGACATCCCCGGACTCTTTTTTAGGGATAATAACAAGAAAATTATTGTGCTAAATCAAAATGTTATGCATTTGCACTATTTTGAGGTTAGGATCGCATTGTAACACACATAATCTCAAAATACACACACAAAAAAAGAGTCCGGGGACGTCCGTTAACATGTTTGGTATCAAACATTATTGTATCATTATTCATCATTGTATCATTATTGTTGTAAAAAAGCCGATAGGATTTAATGCTCGTAAAATCGATAATTTTTTAAGCGTTACATGCCCTTAATTGAAAATAGATTGAGATATTTTGCGGCTAGCTAGACAAAAATAAAGTTTATATCGGTCTCTGACATTTTTACTGGGATTATTTTTTTTAGAAATGTTGCATTAAATTGACTAAATTATTTAAATTGTTATGCAGAATTTTTATATTGGCATTAGGGTCCTATAAATGCATGGCAACTGTAGCCAGCGCCTTTGCTGGTTCTTTCCTTCTTTAAAACCGAAGACTTTCTTCGATTACCCTGAATAATTGAATCATAAATAGAAGAACCACGCGGCAAAAAAGTCTCGTGATTGGACTGACTTAATTTTAGTTTAGGTTTAAACATGTTTGCTTGTAATGAAGTCAAGACAATGAAAGTAATTTGGCTTAATGGTATAATAAAATAATACTTAAGACTTTTATAAAAATAAGATGTTTTTTAGGCTAACTTAAGCCTTTATTGTGGGAAACTTTGCAGACATAACTTAATTATACATTAATTCCAATACGAATAAATAAGAGAATGACATAATAAAGTTCCAGCAGCAGCTAAAGTATGACCTAAAAATGAGCTGCATCAAAACTTAGCCAAACTTTTTTATGTGTGTATAGTTCTTTCCTTTGTTGAATTAAAATTCAATTAAATATCATCATTGAAGTTTACGCTAACACAAAAAAATCGCATGGTTAGATTTGATACATTGAACGCAAGACGAAAACAATTTGACTTATTTTGTTGGTTTGTTATGATGTTGGTTATGCAAAAGGTTCATTCGATTATTGTGTATGATTGTTAAATAATAGACTTATTCTGATTACGTATTTGAATGATATTATGGCTGGCTCGAAGAAATGAGTGAATAATTGTTGTAAATTGCAACTTTGACTGATTACTAAAGCTTGATGTTTAAAATAAATGTGTAATTTGCTTTCTTTTGCAGCCTTAGCGAATGCTACTTCGCGGGCAAGGGTGCGGCCTTGGTTTTACCACCAAACGAGAGAGCACGACCCTCCAGGCGCGTTTCGGCCGCAGGATGCGATATTCAGCAGCATCTTCAGTCCATGTTTTACCTCCTGAGACCAGAGGAGACCCTGAAGATGGTGAGTAACTTATTTTCATTTCCTTATCCTCATCGCAGTCAGACGGAAAAGAACGTATCATGCCAAAAATGTTTTCGAGAAAAAAAACACCTGAGAATCACGTTTTGTAGGTTCAATGTTTTTGGGGTCGGTGAGTCCAAGTCTGAGGTTTGATTTTGAAAATTCAAAATGACGGATCCAATATGGCGGACATTAAATAGGTAACGTGTTTTCATCTGGATAAAAATGGCGATAGTTAGGGTTTTGGGGTCGCTAATTTTATATATGATGTTGGATTTTTTAAATTCATATGACAGATCCAATATGGCGTTTTTGGGGTCTCTGAATCGAAATCTGGTGCTGGATTTTTAAAATTCAAAATGGCGGATCTGATATGGTGGACATAATTGATTAAAAATGTTCTGATATTGATAAGATTGACAATGCTTAGGTTTTTGGGTTCGCTGAATCTAGATCTGATGATTGATTGACAAAATTCAAAATCGCGTATCTACGTAGTAAAAAAAAAGGATCAATTTTGTTGGAGAGCATAATTATCTGTCCATTCGGATCAATTTGATCTTATTTTTTGCTTAATATGTCAGACTAAACAAAGTTTCCGCCAGTTCTTGGCGCCGGTGTCATAACGACATAACCAAACATTTTTTATAATCTATGCTCTCCATATTGGATCTGCCATTTTAAATTTTGAAACTCCAACATTAGATTTAAATTTAGCGATCCCAAAAACCCTAATATACTTAAGCAAAATTATATTGGATCACTTTCAATAATTATCTTTTAAAATTCCCACATATGTGTCATGATGCAATGGAGAAACAGTTGACAATTACATAAGTACTGAATTGAAAATTAGCACTGTAAATTTCACACCATTTACATGGATGTCAAATTTTTTCTAGCTTGCAATTCTTTTAGCACTCTTTTGAAATAAAAATTTTCCGATCATTTACTTAGTCTCATATAAATAATTCTCTTACTTGCATACAAATTTCTTAAAGGAAAAAAACAAGTAGTCGGTTTAATAATTCTGTATTCATTGTAGAAAGTGAGAATAACTCATTGAAATTTATATTGAATAACATGTTGATTTAATTAAATCCTTGTAGATAAAAATTCAAATAAAGTCCGCCTCATTAGCTATAATTTAGTTACCAATTAGTTTACATACATAGTGAAAGTATAATTATAATAACCATTATCAGCTACCAGAGATATTAATATCCCTATTAAAGGTTATTTCTTCTGAAAAAATATAATGCACACTGAAATTTGCTAATAATTTTATTCCATTACGTGCATAATAGTTTTGTAACCTACACTACATGCGTTTTCATTAGAGCGTTTTCGGCTGGGTTGTTATGATTAGTAGTTACAGCTAAAGCCGCACCGAGAACCTCCTCTTTCTATCAATTTTGCTTCCGCGTTTCCAGTTACAACTATAATTATGTCCCTAAGTCTTCGATAAACATTCTAGTCTTCTCGTGACTTAAAGGAAATAAAAATATTATTTATTTATGAATTTTTAGATTATCACTATTAAGTATTAGGAAATTCTTCGTAGACATGCTAGAAATGGATCAGACCGGGTTAGACTCCGAAAATTCCGTAATAGTAGATAGTTTGTTTTAAATAGAAATCTCGTTTTTATAGCCTAAAATAATGTTATTTCGGCATTCCCATTTGCTCGATGCATTTATTATAGTTTACAAATACTTCAATATAATACAACATTTAATTCTTTCAGTATTATTATATTTATAGGAAATGTAGTACATTGTTTTCAATTTATTTCACATGTCTCGTGATTTGGCACGTATTCAACGGTTTCCTGAAATTTGAAGTTTATGAATCTGGTTTGGCTTTTCAAACAGCCTGCAAACATAAGTTGGTTGTTATTGTGCTCTGCCGGAGCAAAGTGCCAAGAAATCGTAATCGCCGGAACCCATGTAAATACGGCCACTTACCTACCATTTGACGTCAGCTCTCCTTGACAGGAGAATTGCCAATTGTCAATTGTGAAACCGTTGACTTGGCTTAAGTGATCTGCGTCACGAGGTGGCCTTGTGTTCATGTACTTGTTGATCCCTTGGCCGCAATTAGAAAGTAAACCCATAAAACATCGAATCGCCAATTGGAAATGAGCTGACATTTTAGCTTATGTAGATTTCTAAGTGTAACAGGTCTACTACTCATATACATTATACATTCCACCAATTAGTTTTATTCTCAATTAAATAATTTTGTACGTATTTCGTGACGATCATTAAATTTCTTAAAGTTTCAATACTCAATTTTAAACAAAGCAGAAAGGGAATAATTTCGAAATAGATTTATTGCAACGCTACCTATTTTTAAACTTTTAGCAAAAGATGCTTTGTTTCCGGTGCATTACATGAGTATCAAAGTATAAATATAAAAATCTGATGGGCAATCATAAGATATAATGGACGGAAAAGTGAGCTAACAATGAGAACATCGACCTACTTGTGCGTTGGCATGGGCAGCGGCGATGAAGATGACGTGTGTCACGATTGTTCTTTAAGGCAAGGAGGTCGACACTAAAGAAAGTTCATAACTTCCGCTCCACGTTAATTCAACGCATAGCGATCCGTGAAATGCAAATGAGTCGATGAAATTATCTGTCAGCTTTGGTTCGAAAAGCATTCATTCCGCTAGCACCTTTCAGTTTCGTTACATTCTCCAAGCATGATTGATAGCTGTTATGGAAAAACCAAATTAGCAGTATATTAATGATGATGGAAAAAATAGAATTGCTAAACTATTAATAGGGGGTATTTTTTTAAAAGAAAGTAGAAGATTAAAACAAGGAAGAATAAGGACTAGAGTATATTAAGTGAATTATAGAATATGTCGATTATTGTTAAGATTTTGAAATGAAAATGTTAGCATAGAAAAAGTAAAAATGGAAAATAGCGTCAAATATCGTTTTAAATTGGGAAAAACAGGGTTTCCTAATAATTTGGTTTGAACAAATGGAAAGGATGTTGCATTAAATCTTATAAAACTTGTGTGAATTTAAAATTCACTGTATCAAAGTTTACAAGCGAAGTTAAAAAGGATAGTATGTAATACGTTTTGTTCGAAAGACCGAAAACATCTTTCGAAGTTGCCATACAAAGAATATTAGAATCTCAACCGACTATATGAAAAATAACTCACTCCACCAATAAATTTAGCCTTCAGAATTGGAACTAAATATACACATTAAATACAATAAAATACGGATACAAGTGCATAATTATTATTATTATGGGCCCACCATCCATTCCACAGGTACTCATGACCCGGTACTTCGCTACTAAACACGGTCGCGAACGCGGCAAGTGATTAGTAGATTCGCTGGTGTCAGTCGTTGTTTTGGAACTCTCTATCCTGCTTGCGCATTCGTCATAATTCGCGAGGATACATTTATTATTATTATTATTATTATTATTGCATTCTTAATTTATTCACTACATACATAATCGCACGCTTAATCGCTATGAAAAGTCTGAACGGCTGAGGCGAAATTCGAACCTAACTTTGAACCTAACGGCTTACTAACATTATAGAATATGTGGCAAAAATCTCGGCAAAGCGGCGTCGTTTGACTACTTAGGGCAGTATGACAAATATCTGAGCTCTTGTTGACGAGTGATTTGTTGCTTTAGACATTTTGTTAATAGATAGTTTAAACATTTTATCACTTTCACTGATTAAATTGATTTTTTTTAAATAGATTTTTCTAAAGGAACTGATAATATTCTTGTATGAATAACATTCTCTAATTTAAAATCTCAGTAACTCAGTATAATAAACTGAGTGTATTTAGATGCAATATTTTATAAATTGTACTCATTGAATTAAATCTGACCTTAGTGTATCCCGAGTCGAAAATTAGACCCTACTTTGAAGTTGCAGCTCCTTATATTAGAACCTGCTTTCATGTTGAAACTTATATCCCCTGCTTTAACCTTTTAACTCCAAAAGAATGAAACATCCTACTTTGACTCCATTCGGCTCTACTGACACTCGGCCCTACTTTGAATTTTTAGACGCTAAATTCTTCACATTTAAGAACTTTGACCCACTTTGAACCTTTAGAGCCTCCATTTTTATAACTCGAGACCCTACTTTGACGCAGTTTAACATCTCCTTCAATACTGACCCTGCTTTGATTCTTTTTAGTCTACAATGTTTGAACTTCATGAAAATAAAGTAAAAAATATTTGGTATTTAGGTCAATTTAACACATTGGTCATCTTAATGATTGCATGCACACTCAATTAACACAAATTTTTATGCAAGATTTAACCCAATTGTCATTAATTATTTATATGTAAATAAGCACTTCTTTGCAATGCTCAATCACAAACAAATATATTATCTTAACTGAAAATACTGAAAATACTGAAAATAATGGTTTTATAGTTTGCTCTGCATCTCAGGTTTCTGTCAACTTCATATTGACAATATCAATTTCTAAAATAAGTTTCCAGATTATAATATCCACTATTTTTCTTATTCAAATTATTTTTCGAAAACTCAGTAAAAATAATATCATTTTTTCATAGTGTTAATTCTTGAAAGGGAGATTCATACCATTTCGTATTTAGAATACTACTTTGTCGTCTTCGTGTTGTAAATACTCGTATGGTAATAATAACCTTCGGTACTGTAACAAAAATAAGTGTAATAAAACCTTAGTTTTCCCTATTTTGGAACGATGTTATACTAAATTCGAATTAATTTTTACATTTATTCTAACAAAAGGTCTCTCAGTGTACAATATAGATACCAGAATTTTAATTCTTTCATTACTGCATTTTTAATACTTTTCCGTCTTGTGTACCTTAACCAGATAATTTTTACTTTTTACAGCCTCTCGTAAGTGCCGAACCTTAATTTATGCTCGAGATAAAGAAACTAATTTCCATATTCATTTATTCTCAATTGCTGCAAAGTACTCTCTTCGCTACTTTGTATTGACAATTTACGCTTCCAACTCCGTAACAAGTTTCTTTTCGGTCTCGAATATTTGCAAGGAGACGATAATCCTTTATGCAGTTTATCACTGGGGTCGTCTTTAATAACCTGCTTCAGATAAACTGGTACGCATTCTATACACATGCCATACTTCTTTTTAGTAGGGAATATAGCAATAACATAATTATGTATGTATCCACTAGGCATTAGGTCTATACTCTATAAGTCTATATTATACCTATTATAGAATTTATAATCCGTCCTTGAAGGGGTGCTGTTGAGAATTCCGATCTACTTGAAGTCCTTGGTCCATGGCCATTTTGTCTTGGTCTTGGTCCATTTTGCCTTTCAAAATTTCGAATTTGTTTTTAGAGTTCTGACATCCTTTTGAATAGTCCTATAGATCCTGATAACCTTTAGAAATAATTCCGGCAAATAGTCTAAAAATGGATTTTTCAAAATTGAGGGCTAAGTTCACGTTCCCTGGCACTTTTTGAAAAATTATATTTTTTAGAGTTCTGGGTAGATTTAGCATAGTTCTAAAGTTCCAGATTCTTATTGAAAATAGTTCCCAAAAATTATACCAAAAATTTGTTTTTCAAAAAATAGGGATAGCCCCCCACGTTTAAAAAGTCAACATTTTCTTCGATATTCCTGTAGTTCCAAAAGAGTTCTAGAGTTCTACGACAAAATGGTTTTGAACAACTTGAAAACTCGAAAATTCATAGTTCTACAAAAAAGTCTAATAACATTTTTCGATAGACTCAGAATCCAAAAACCTACAACACTTTACAGATACCCAAAAATTTAAAAAATTTAAATTTTGAGAATTCCGGGAGTTGTGGTAGCTGCCGGAATAGTAATAACTAAAATTCTAATAAAATTTTTCAATAAACTCCAAATCCAAAGCCTACAGAACTTTTTATCATATATTTTGATCACATTTTATCATAAACACAAAAACCAAAAATATACTCTTGGTTGCAGTGATATTTTTAAAATTCTTATTTCAACGGTAAAGAAGTGTGGTACCGATAATTTTCAGAAACAAGCGGAAATTAAGATTGATGCAGATCACTCACTGCTCTATATGCACGGAGAGAAATTTCAAAAGATTATTCACGGAAGCGCGTGATTTTAGAGAAAAGGGGCATGGCCTCATGTTTGAACTTCGAGATCAATGCTTTAAGAGTAGGGTTTCCGAGATCTTATTTCTCGCGCCAAAGCAAGAGTAGTGCCGTGGATTAATCTCCCGAAATTTCTCTCCGTGTAGATGCGGCAAATTATTTAGTTCTAAGAAAGAATTGAACCTCAAAATTTTGAATTTCGAAATTTTTGAGTTTGTGTAAAGTGCTGTAGGTTTTTGGACTTCGTGTTTATTGAAAAATTTTATTAGACTTTTTGTGTGTGCTATTCCGGGGGCTGCCAGAACTCTGATCAGAACTCCTGGAACTCTCAAAATTTTGAATTTCAAAATTTTTAGGTATGTGTAAAGTGATGTAGGTTTTTGCAGTTTGAGTTTATTGAAAAATGTTATTAGACTTCTTGTTTGTTCTATTCTGGTGGATACCAGAACTTCCGGAACTCTCAAAACTTTAAATTTCAAAATGTTTGGGTATGTGAAGAGTTGTAGGCTTTTGGATTTTATGTTGATCGAAAATTTTAAGAAGACTTTTTTGTGGAACTATTCAGAGGCTATCAGAACTCCTGAAATTTTCAAAAATTTTGGTTATCTTTAAAGTGTTGGACGTTTTTGGATTTTGAGTTTATCGAAAAATGTTATTAGACTTTTTCGTAGAACTATGCATGAAGCTACCAGAACACTGATCAGAACTCCTGAAACTCTCACGAAAAATTTCTCTGAAATGTTTGGGATTTTCAAAACTGTGTCACTTTCAAGTTTTTAAGTTGTTTGAAATTATTTTGTCAGAAACTCTAGATCTCTTTTGGAACTACAGGAATGTTAAAAAAAAAGTTGATTTTTTTTCAAAGTGCGTGGCTAGCTCTGTTTTATGAAAAATAAATTTTCTGTGTAATTTTTGGGAACTATTTTCAATAAGTATCAGGAACTCTAGAACTATGCTAAATCAACCCATAACTCTAAAAAAATTTCATTTTTCAAAAAGTGCGGGGAACATGAACTTAGCCCCCAAATTTGAAAAATCCATTTTTAGAGTATTTATACGCCGGAACTATTTCTAAAAGTTATCAGGAACTATAGAACTTCAAAAGGATTTAAGAACTCTAAAAAATATTCGAAATTTTGAAAGTGAGGGGCCAAGTTCACATGCATAGCAGGCATGTGTTTCGTTATATATTTTTAGAAGACCTTCAGTCTGTTTTGAGATGTTAGTACTGAAAGTAAGCACTTAAAATTTTATCAATTTAGCTGCAACGGTATTCAAATTATCGGGTTCACAAACGACTTTTGGCCTTCCCCTCCCTGTCTCCTTTGTCCACATGGACTTATATTTTCTGAAAATGTGCATATTCTTGGTATTCAAAAGCCACGAAGCCGAAAGGACCTGAAATCCGCAGATTCTGGAGAAATGATTTAAAAAAATAATCCAGTGCAAAATTTTGTTGTAAACTCAAATTGTTTTTTGTTAAACTCGTTCTAATTCATTATGGATGGACAATTGGAACAAATTTTTTCTTCAGAATCGAGGGGCGTATTCACTTTTCCCGTAACTCACAGATTTAAGCAAAAATTAAAGAAATTTAAATGAGATTAAAATCAAATTTAAAATCCTATTTAACGTTCAATAATCAAATTAATGTCCGGAATTCCTGAAAATAAAACCAAGAATCAAAATTTGTTGTCCAAATTTGGTCGTTGGATTCTTGGTTTTATTTTCAGGAGTTCTGCACATAGATTTAAGCAAATTATTTAAACATTTAAATTAACTAACAAATGTGCATTTATTTAATTAATTAAACTGTATCTGAAACACTGGATATTATGTTCGGAAATCTGGAAAAAGTTTATTGATGCCCACGCTTTTTTTTTAGTTTTAAGTGGCCCATGCAGTTTTTACAACGGTAAAACTGTTCTCGCTTTTGAATTTTTTGAAAATTTTCCTTCAAAAAAATTCTTTTGACGCCTCCAGTGAAAGAAAGTGTGATGAGTCGATTGTTAGTCATAAAGAAAGGAGATTACATATGGAACAATTAATTCTTTATTTCTGGAAAGGTCGCCTACGTGACTCTCGGCAAAGAAACGTGGTTCCTCGAGGTTACTGGAGTAAACGGTGCCGGTGCGTTATGCTCGAGGACTGTTTCGTAGATGCCTTTTAAGTGGCCCGTTACTTTTTATGAAAGCACTTTACTTTGCATGCTCATTCGGGGTCTTTTATACGGAAAGTGTCAGCGACCTGGACTTCCAATAAATACTCGCTTACGTATTTCCGGTCTTTTGTACTGGACTGAGCAATGCGACCTTATCAACGATCCCAGTGAAATTGTGCAGTTTTTGCTTCATGTCGATTTGATTTTATTAACCCACGAATTCATAAATTTCACTCTTCCCAACACCTCCTTATCATCTGTGATTTGCATAAAATGTTGGTTAATCTTCATCAAAAATAATATAGTATTATGTGCAGCACATATATAATGCCTATTTTTAATTGATATTTATTAATAAAAAATTTATTTAATTGATATTAATTGATAAAAAAATAGAATTAGGAAAAATATTCCCTTCATTTGAACTTCCGCAACTTAAAGAACATGCATGAAAAGGATTAAATAAAATTAAATTAGAGATACAAGAGCAATTGTTGTAAAATAGGATTCCTCTGGAAGCTTCGAAGTATCGACGTAGCGGTGATAGTTCTTAACCTTAGTCTTGTCGTTTATGCGATCTTAGGAGGTCAAATGTGTATAGTAGATCAACGCGACACATGCTTTTATACTGTTTCGTATCGGCTTTTATGCAGTAATATCTAAATCGTTCTTCTATCAAAGAGATAAAAATCATTATGAATACGAACTCAATAGACTTGAGTGGGTTCTCCCATATGTGCTTATATATTATGTGTATGTGTTTATCAGAACGTAGGGCCGACTATCTCTGCAGCGTTGGCAATAGTCGTAATAAATTCTCCACTCACATGACTTCTGCTTTTCCGGGGTTCGGAAGGTCAACCTCGACGATAAACCTGGTAGGTTGACCGCTGATATAGGAACAACAATCAATTGTCAATTCCTTCCGCCGTTACGGTTTCCTGTGCGATGCAGATATCGCGAGTCATCAAGAGTTCATCAATTTTATTTCAATATCTTATTTATTCCGAATTTCTTTACTGACACCTATATTTACACAGAGAGAAGTGGAGGATCAGACTGACCATATTTGATGTTCAACTATAAGACAGCTTTCTGAATGATCGGATTGACCATTTTTAGACAAGATATCACAGAAAAAATTGCGGTTTCCATTAGAACCAATTTTTAGTTCCAAAGGAGCTGCAAGAAAAAGGAACCCAACATGATAAATTATATAGTTCTAAAGGAAACCTCAGTTGAAGCTCTACAGGAACCCAGTTGTTGTAAAGCCTATTTCCAAAGAACCCAGTTTTCGCGTTGCCCATTTCGACGTCTTATATAATTTGTAACACAACTTTTACTTGAAAGCACCGATGTAATCGACCTCTGGATATAATATAATGAAGATAATTAATGTACAAAATATTATCGTAATTGGAATAGATTTAATGACTTTAAAATCTAATTTGCAGGTTATGTAGCAAAACCTGTCAACATAAAGGCGTATTCCTATGTAAGAAACGTTTCGTCTTGTTCTGTTAAAGGTCTCTAAAGGAACAATTTTTTGTCTCCAGACTCTAGAGGTTTCTTTTGGAGCTTAAGTTCTAAACTCTAAAGGATGCCAACTTTAGTAAAATGTAGTGAACCCTCAGTTTTTTCTGTGATGCGACTTGATCATCTCGGAAGGTTGACTTGACGATCCTAATAGTAGGTATAATCTTCTCTGCGACGATCAAACTGAACATAAAATGTTTTCGAAATCCTCTTTTTTGCTCTTGTGGGTCAGAGTAAGAATTCACAATACAATAAATTTCCTAAGCAGAATTGAAATAAAAAGCGTAAAGTACAATCTCTTAATTTTAGTATAATTTTTTTAATATAGCAAATGAGGTCGTTTAACGGTGGGATTATATTCACGAAGCTTTACATACGTTTTTTTCTCATTTTGTATCTTTCGCACATCATTTATTGTTTGGGATGAGTATGTAAAGCAAAAAAGGAAAGAGAATTCACCTCGTGCCTTCGACGTGTCTGTTTAGCAGCGCACATTAATTTTTATTTCGATCGTTCGCTGGTTGGCTTTACCTCTTGAGGGTCTGATTGACCCACTTACCAGAAGATAAGAGCCTCGAGCTACCTAAAGACTACCAGAGGCCAATAAAGAACAGTCCAACTTCAATCTCGAGAACCGCCGAATAAATTGAGGTTCTCATACAACTTTAATACAAAAATGGATCTTTTAAGCATAAAGACTGCTTTCCTCTTCACTCTTTTACATGCATCCTCGTACAAATAAGCTATAAAAAACCCTGGCCAAGTTAAGTCAATAAAGTTGTGAAATTAGTACAGAATTTATTTGCATAGAGTTAGATTATTAGTGTTGTACTATTAAACCCAAACCCTTTCTGGGTAAACATAAACTTGTTTCTTTCTACTTTAATCATACTTCTAGGGATTTAGAAATGTATAAGATAGGGATAAGAAAGGGGTTCTGTAGGAGCAGAGGTAATCTTTAGATAAATCTGGGTTTTGCATGACGGTTATTCAAAGAATGTCATATTTGTCCCATGACACCTTTTCCACCTGGCTTGTTAATCAGTCTCTCTAGCAATCACTCTAGATTAAACCCTTCACAAAGTCATCGTGCATCACGGCTCACATAATTTGGTTACGTATCTCTTTTCGTTTTAGAATCTCATTTACATTATCATACAATCCTCGCAAAAATTAAGGGAGCAAAAAAAATTCCAAATTTTTCGGTAAATTTTGACGAGATGTGTTTGGGTAAAAAATGGTCGTATCGATTTCGTTAAAAAAGTATCTTGAAGCTCCAGGGTTCTAGTTTTCAGATATTTTGCGATCCACGGGCTTGGCAATTTTTGTTTGGGCTAAACCATTGCATGGCTTAGATAGCCTGCCTGTTCATCCAGCTTGAAATTCGTTTGGAAAGTTTTTGAATTTTTTTTTTTTTAAATTGATTAGTAACAGATGGAAAATTGTGATAATAGTCAAAAATAAATTAATTTTCCATTTTTAAGGAGATTACGCGATGTGCAGCAACAAGTATAAAAACTCGTGAATGAATCTTGTAGAAATTTTTTTGGAGATTTCAAAACTGCCCTTTAATTCTCTGTACATCCATTAGCTGCTGAGATATCGGTGGTCAAATCAAAAGGATCCTTTTTTAATTGAAAATCGAATAGCTTCGCGAAAAATCGACTTAGAGGAAAAATTAAAAAACGAATTTCAAGCTGGATGAATCTGAGCCATGCAATAATTTAGTTTGAAAAAAATTGCCAAGCCCGTGTATACTTTCACCTAAATACAACCTGTCAAAATTAACCGAAAAATTTGGAATTTTTTTTGCTCCCTGAATTTTTGTAAGGAGTGTATAATTTCCGCCATTCTTTCTTCGGTCTACATCGTTAAACTTCCTTCATCCATGATCTAATTGGTTAATGTTATGTTTATGAACAAATGAAAATTATGCAAGATTGATCAATTCCAAGACCAGTTTTTCACCCGGTTGGTGCCATAAGCTTCTTATCGGATAGGCGCGTAATGCGAAGTGAAGATAAACTCGTACACGGTGTAGATACGACTGATTCCCCAGACCTATACCTTCGGTACCGGTTCACCTTCGTTTCATTCGTTCGCAAATCCACTGTATAAGTGCGAAACATAACCTCTTGCCTGTGATTATTGCAGGGACAGATATCGCTGACTCACAGTCGTGAACTTTCAGCCGTTACTATGTAGATTCCCGTTCCATGTGAGAAGTAAATATTTAATTGCTTAGAATACGTATTTTCTAAATTACCAAACCAGCAGAGTTGAACTACTATATAACAGAAATTTCGAAGAACTTCTTAGCTGCTAGGTCCATTAAAAATTTGAACATTTGCAAATTGGATGCAATAGTAAAAAATTCAAAAAGGAAGATAACTCAATCAATCAATTCGATGGGCTCTACGAATAATAGGCTATCGTTTCGTTACCGTTAACAATTAGGCTAACTTCATTTTGTATGAAATTTAGTAAACACGTAGGAGTTTTAAAAAAAATAAAAATCTTCTTACATTTCTTGTTTCGAGAGTTGTAGGAGCCTAAGCTACATTACAAACTGTAATGCAAAACACTGGAGTTTTGTATTTGTAGAAAATGTTTCGAAAAATAATATGACATTTATTCCTCTTGAAAACTTAGCTAAATGAAGTTAGCCTAATTCTTATCCGTAGCGGAACGATAGCCTAATATTCGTATAAACCGTCGAATTGATCAACAACCAATTGTTTTTGTCTGTTTCTAATTTCTTGGCTTTTATTTTTTATCTTCGTGTGATCTCTGATCTTATTGTTTTTCCGACTTCTTCCCGTTTATTATTTAGTAAATTTAATTCCAAATATTAATTCTTAAATTTATGGCGACTGTCGGAAAGTTTCCTAGTTAAAAGCTTATGCTTACTATGCGTTAACGTTCCTTTTTTTCACTTGACTGATTAAGAGTTAAATAGGTAAATTGATAACATATCCATTTTATTTATTATACAAGGAATTTCCTATCCATGCGAAATGATAGAAGTGTAATGAATTCATTGACATTTTTGGCAGATATTTCCAAAGAAACAGTGATACATATTAATTGACAGATAGTGGCATTTGGTTGAGGAAGAATATCTGGATTTAAATAAACTTACTTAACTGGACATTTTTCATTTTAAAAACCGCTTCACATGGCTTAATATTACCTAAATACAGAGTGGTGTTACTAAACATGTACTTGGCTCCTGACGTAGCACGTCTTCACGTGTACCGACAAATCCAGTGTGATGGGTGAGTCTTTCTTGAAGAAAGTGTGTCGAGACCGGTGACATATTTCCTCAAAGGCACATTACTGGCCTTCGGCGAAACTTGCGCGCGAAAAAGGAGTGATTATCAGCATTTGTTGACAACATAAAAGTACAGTCTCCTCGCGTGTCAAGTTCAGAGCTGGTTGCCCATATTTTAAATACTTTCTATGGATACATTACTATTTACAATATACGTTTAATTCTTCCCGAACCTTCGTCACAAATTAAGTCCAAAAGGGGTCGTATTGTTAAGCACTAACAGTTTTTTTAATTAAACTTTTTTATTCATTGTTTATAATTGATAAATGCTATTAATTACAAGTTACGTTAGCATGCGTCATGTACTGTTGAAAGTAATTTTCTTGTGATCTATGAATTGAAGAGTTTCGGGTACGGTAAAATAACGAGTCAATTAATAATTTCTCTTTACAATAAATTTAAAGAACTTGTGTAATATTTAAGACCGTAATGAGTCGTCTAGGAATACAAATTTACCATAAAATATTGTGATCGCACTGCAGCTTGTAATGAAGTCCAATAAAAGTATGAAAAAAGTAAAAAGATAATCACAGTCAATCACCCTCCTATATCCGCATCGCGTGACTAACCTCCACGGATACTCAAAGTACGTACTTAATCAGTTCAATTACGTACCAATCTGAGGCCAATCGTTTTCTGCCCGACGCTTAGGTACTACGCACGCACACTATCTCAGCGATCTATTCACTGATTACCGAGGGAAATCAACATGCATTTAAAGAGTCATGATAAACTGAGAAATGTGATGTAATCGGTGGTTTATATTCGCTTGGCTATTTTCGATGTTCTTCCTGGAGAATATTTTCTTGAAATGGGTTTTAGAACATTGGCGTATTCAATTCTCGCCGACAGCTGTCAAAAACAGCTTTTATGAGTTTGGTTTTGTGTTCTTCATGATGCTCACTGATCCAGCGAAGCGTTAACAGAAAAAAAATTAATTTGCCAGGTTGAGAAGAAGCAAAAGTCTATTGCGGAAGCGTCAAACGGTATTTTTCAAGTTTATAGAAAATTTTCTGGTGTGATGGCAACTTGGTAATTGAAAACTGTTTCAGTTGGAAAACTTTTAATTTTCGTCATTTCATTAGTTTTATTACCTTTATATTAGATAGTAAAATTTTAAAAATGGTTAGCCCATTAAAAGGCAAGATACTTCTTTTCAACACTTTTTTGCCAGAACCAGCATGGTTATTGTGCTTCAATATGAAAACAACTGATAACATTTAAATAAACAGAAATAGCGGAAAAAATGTTTTCTGGGTGGACACAAGACCAGATAGACACCAGATAGAAAGAAAATATAGATTGAAGACTTAGCTACTGGAGGAATTAATTAATTACTTAGAATTTTGATTGGTACTAAACGTGAAATTCTTTAATTTCGTAAGTTCTAATTGTAAATAAATTCGAGTTGTAACAAAAATTGTTCAATTTTGAAAGGTCCTACTTTGGATTTGTATAATTTAAAATATTTTTTATTTCGATAATGTCGAACTTTGAAAGCTTCGAATTGAACCACATTTAACATGTTTCAGTTCTGAATTATTAAATTTAAAAAGGTTAATTTTAAATTTCAATGGATTGAAATTTAGATTTTGGTCAATCTTTTTTAAATAATTTAAATTATACATTTTTTTCAGACTTGAAGTCTTGAAAATTTAATAATAACCCGGATTAATCTTTAAAATTCGAGAATTTTTTTCTCATTGTGAGTCTTCTATGTGGTGGCCCTGATTTTAAATTCGTAAGTAGAAATAAAGGTGTAACAGAATTTTGTTATTGTAAAAATTATACTTATACAGGATCGAAAAAGAAAGTTAAGATGCTATAGCCATTCCGATAATTAACGAAATAACGATTAAAGAAAGATTCAAGGGTACATTATAAGATTTTGGAGATGAATTCCGTGTTGTCGGAATGGCGGAATCTTGTTTGAGAACTTCGCACTCATCAAGTTGGAATGTTAATGGAAATCTCGTGATAATACCAATGTAACTAGTTCATTCATAATCTTACATCGGTACGATGTCCAAGTGTCCTTCGTGAGGTCTCGTTATAAAACAACTGTACTTAGCAGTAAATTACAATCAAGAGGGTAATGTTCCTACATAAATAGGCGTATATACTATACATCGGTAGTTTGTAACGTGTTTCGTGAAACGAGATACAACACTGATCGACCAAGGCGCCTAACAGACGATATTTAAGCGAGTTTAATTCTGTTCCGCCCATTTTCCATGCAGCATTGCATAAATAGCCATAAAATAAATAAATAACCATAGACATAAAAATAGCCAGGGGCAACATTTTTAAATTGGTCGGAGATTAAAAAAACTACCCTGGGCTGTGTCGCTATTATTAGTCATTGTGTCCTTTGCAGCAGTTGTAAAACAGTCTGATTTACATGCTGTACTTTTTTCGATTATTCTATCGTTTTATGTATATAATTTCTCTGGAAGAAAAGTTGTATTTTGATATCAAGAAAAGAAACTGAATACTTTAGTAAATTTTCACGTTTCGCCATTTTCCTATGTAAGACGTTTTATTTAATGTAAAAATAGTATTCCAAGTACTTGATTTTATGAAACATAATTATTCATTGGAGGTGTCGAACGAAATTCATGTATTGCAAATATTGCATGTGCACGGGTACCATGTTGACAAAAACTAAATAATTTTTACATCGAAGTTGTTGTGTAATGTCAGGGCCTCAGCTGCTACAAAGAAAAGGAAAAAATCAGATTTCAAACGCTAAAGTCATCTAAAGATTCATTTTTTCTGTAGAGCGTAGACTAGGGTGGTCCAAAAATGCATTGGAATTTTTTTCTGAAACTTTTATGGGGAAACCCCAGGATTCGTTTGAATCCACACAAAAATAAATGCATCTTTTTGTTTTGAAAAAATATGATATTTAGGGGTGCAGCAAGCCCCATAAAGTTTAACACGTATTTCCCATAAGAAAAAAAGACGTTTTTGTAAATCTTTTTCAGAATTCTCAATATTATCTCAATCGAGTTGCAACTCAACATTTATCTTCACAATTAGCCATAGAATACGAATAAAATATCGCTTTACAAATATCAACACCATAAGTCTGTTTTATAGGGTCCCAAATAACCCCCATAAGTGAAAAATGGGGTTTGCGAGTTTTTCGCGTTAATTATGACTTTTTTTGCGGTTTTTTCAATAAAAATTGTTCGGGCACATAAAAAACCATTTGATACTGATAAGTAGATGTTCAAATAAATTGTTTAAACAATTTATTATTGGTTTTAGCAATTTTCTCATAGAATGGAGTCAGAAAGACGCGGTTTTTTCAAAAACGTTTTACTTATTGTCAAATTTTCAATTAGAGGGAAGTGATAGTTCATCAATTTTAATAAGAGTGATTGTTTAAACCATTTATTATTATTGTTAATAACATTTTCTCAGAAAAATGCTACAAATTTGCTGTTTAAAAAACTTCATTTTTAGTCAAATTTTAAATTATGTTAAGTGAAGTAATTAATTAGTCTCAAGAAAATTTCTTGTTGAAACAATTTATTATTATTATTATTATTATTATTATTATTATTATTATTAGTAATATTATATTTAAAAAATGCGATAAAGATGCCGTTTTTCTGAAATTTCTGGCTTTTTGTCCAATTTTCAATAGGGGTGAAGTAATAATTAATTCAAGTTAACAAAAATAATCGTTTAAACAATTTATTATCATTGTTAATAATACTCTCTTTCCTTAATTGGTAGAATGTTGCGGTTTTTCTGAAATTTTCAACTGTTTGTCTATTTTCCATCAGACGTGACTTAATAATTAATTAGGTTTATCAAAAATAATTGTTTGAACAAATTATCATTGTTTATCACTATCTTCATGTTGAGTATTTTTGCGACATCTAGTATTAGTACTTTGAATGGAATTTTCTGTAGAGTGTACGAAACTGTTTTTGGCTTTCGTGTATCCACCGGAAAACATCTGTGCGGTCTTTACCTAACCTTGATCCCACCCTCGCTTTTCCTTAACAGAAAAACTCCTGTGTGCAATGAGTGAGAATTAGTACACTGCGAACTCTGATCAAGTTGACTGTGTCACTTGTAAAGAGCAGATTAATATTCCCTTTTCATTTTTCATTAATAAATATATACTGACTATTTAACCCTGAAGTTCTTTATTGCATAAATAACTTTTCAACACTTCATCTATAGCAATGTCTGATAGTTTCGGTTTGTTCGGCAATTTTTACTTTTCTATTCTTTTTCACTTAATGACTTGTGTGTTCATTTATTATTTCTTTATAAATAAAAAGGCGATGCAAAGTAAAAGATTTTAGAAAAAACCGCAACTTTCTAGCACTTATCAAAGAAAAGATAGATAAAACAATATTAAATTGTTTAAACAATTTTTTTGTTAACTTTCATTAATCATTACCTCACTAAGTAAAAACAGAACAGAAAGGTAAAAATTGCCGAAAAACCACAACTATCAGGTATTGATATAGATGAAGATAGTCATAAACAATAATAGTTTGTTTTAACAATTATTTTAGCTAAATTTAATTAATTATTAAGTCACGACTAATGAAAAATAGAAAAAAATTTGAAAATTTCAGAAAAAACCGCATCTTTCTAGCATTTTTCAAATATAACATTATAAATAATAATAAATGGTTAAACCAATTAATTTTATTGACTCCAATTAATTAAATAACTTATCTTAATTGAAAATTTGACTGAAAGTGAATCTTTTTTTTAAATGCAATTTTTTAACATTTTTCTAAGAGAATGTCATTAACAATAATAATAAATTGTTTAAAAAATTTATGTGAACTTCTAACTATCAGTGTCAAATGGTATTTTATGTATCAGAAACAATTTTCATTTTTAAACATTCACAAAAAAGTATTAATTAGTGCCCAAAAATCGAAAAACCCATGTTTTCACTTATGGGGTTATTTGGGTTCCTATAAAACAGACTTATGGTGTTGATATTTAAAAAGTGATATTTTATTCGTATTCTATGGCTATCTGTGAAGAAAAATGTTGAGCTTCAACTCGATTGAAATAATATTGAGTATTCTGAATGAGTTGGACAAAAACGTCTTTTTTTTCTTATGGGAAACACGTGTTCAACTTCATGGGGCTTGCGGCGCCTCTAAACATCATCTTTTTTCAAAACAAAAAAATTTATTTTTTCGTGTGGATTCGAACAAGGTTCTGGGGTGTCCCCATAAAAATTCGAAACAAAGTTTGGTGGACCACCCTAGTGTAGACCTTTGCCATGCCCTATTGATTTTTTACCACAACCGGAAACACTGCCGAGAAAGTTGTGACGAAAGACAACAAATCAGTACATCAGGAAGCTTTATTTCTTAACTTTTAAAAAATTATCTTATTTATATAGACTCTTACTGAGTATAGGAATCACAGACTGAGCCCCACGCTCCAGTCACGTAATTTTGTAGTAACTTTGCGTATAAAGCGTATTTAAAAAATTTATTTGAACGATGCAGTCTTTATAACCCGTTAACCGTAGGGCTTTTTTTCGCACCACTTAACCGTAGGGGGGGGGGTCGATTCGACCCAGCGCTTTAAAAAAATCGAAAACGTGTTCCTAAAAATCTGAAAAAATTCATGTTTCTTGTTTAAACTTTCTACTTAATGGTACAATTTTGCAATATGCGTTTTTGAAAAATTATTGATGATATAATTAACAATAAACAAATAAACTCATAAACAAAAATTTTTTTTCAAAAATTCATAACTCAGAAACAAATGAATGAAATTGAACCGTTCAAAAACAAAATTAAAGGGGAAAAGTGTGCCTTTCAATCAAAAAAAGTCGCAAGAAATTTTCGCTAAACTGAAACCCCTAATTTTCAACATGAACTCATGCATTATTTTAGGTGTCAATGTAGGAGGTTTTAATAGAAATAT
>JAAAKG020172528.1:0-27223 GCA_010014905.2 Druon quercuslanigerum
ATATGATTTTTTTTAAATATTTGAATTTGGAAAATTTTTAATTCCACATGAAATAGTTAAACATTGAAATAACAAAATAATTTGAAAAAAAACAGGACAAATTTTCAACAAATTAAATCAATTTTTAACCAAAATTTCGAATCTTTAACGCAAGAAAATAAATTTTCAAACACGAATATTAATTTTCTAACAAAAAAATTAACTTTTACTAAAATACACCGATTTTTGACCATATCGTTTAATTTTCAACTATAAAAGTTTAGCCGAATTTCGAACAATTAAATTTACGTTAAAACAAAAAATAATTTTCAATTCAACAAAGAACGACTTCTTAAATAAAATACTGTAACCAAAAAACACTACTTTTAACAGAACACATAAATATTTAGCTAATAAGATAAGTTTTGAACTAAAAATGGAACAGTTCAATTTTCTATTAGAAGCATTAAATTTTAACCCCAAAAAGGAACTTTCAACAAAGTGGTAAAATTTTTTACCAAAAAAATAAATTGTATACCAGAAAAATGATTTTTCAACCAAAAAGATTATTTTTTTCCATAAAAAACACAAATTTTCATAAAAATACCTGAATTTTCAGCTAAAAAAAGTGAATTTAAAAAAAATGAAATAGTTTATTTTTTTCTTGCTAAATATTTATATTTTCATATAAGCCATACAGTTTTGGAAAATATTTTATAACTTGGAAGCATTTCCGAACATTAATAAATATATTTTACAAAGGCTCGAATTTTGCCTTATATTCTGTAAAATCCTGTAAAATCCATTTTTTAAATATTCTAGAGTTTTTTATACATTAGAAGTATTCAAATATCTTTTCTGATTTTCTTCAAATTCCTAGTAAATTTTTAAATAATTTTTTTACATTTTGAATGATTTTTCGAAATTTTAAGAAAAATTCGATTTATTTAAAAAGGCTTTCCATAGATTTAAAATTTTTTAAATCTATGGAATTCCTCCACAGAATGGATTTTTAACCTAAATATTGAATTTTTAACTGAAAGTTGAATTTCTAATTTGAAAAATAAATTTTTAGCCAAGAAGATTAATTTTCTAAAAAAAAAAACACTTTTTCAACGAAAAAGATGAATTTTCAACCAAAAAAATAATTTTCAAAACAATAAATAATTTTTGATAGAAAACAATAATTTTAATCAAATAGTTCAACTTTCATCTAAAAAATATATTTTTTAAACAGAAAATCGAATAGTGGAATTTCTTCTCGAACAAAATTAATTTTTATCAAAAACCAACTAAATTTTAACAAAACTGTTAAATTTTCAACCAAAGAAATAGATTAAGAAAATTAATTAAAAAAAAAAACAAATTTTTAACCATAGTGGAATTTCTAGTTAAACAAAATTAATTTTCATCAAAAACCAACTAAATTTTAACAAAATTGTTACATTTTTAACCAAAGAAACAGATTAATATGATTAATTTTATTTTTAAAACACTAATTTTTAACCAAAAAGATGAATTTTTAACCACAAACATTACTTTTCTAGAAAAGACATGCATTTCTAAATAAATAGGTGAGTTTTTGACAAAAAAATTTCAACCAAAAAATTATATATATTAATTTTTAATAATGGAAATTATTTTGAAACAAGAAACGAAGTATTTTCAACGAAATAGTTGAATTTTTAACGAAAGTAATACATTTTTAATTTAGGAATATTAAATTTACACCAAAAAAGACGCATTTTTAACTAAATATGTATATGAATTTTTAAAAAATAGTTGAATTTTCAAAATTTAAATGTTCAATTCAACATGGAATAGTTAAACATTTATTTAAATAAATATATTTAAATTTTATATATTAAAAGAAAAAAATAATTTTCAATTGAACGAAGAACGAGTTTTTTAGAAAATAGTGTAACAAAGAAGATTATTTTTCAACCAAAAACAGTAATTTTAACAAAATACATCAATGTTCAGTTAATTACATAAGTTTGGAACTAAAACTGGAACAGTTAAATTTTTAATCGAAAACATTAATTGCAAAGCGAAAAAAAGGAATTTTCAACAAACTATTTAAATTTTCCATTAAAGAAATAAATTATATACTAAAACGCTTATTTTTCAACCGAGAAGATTATTTTCTCCTAAAAAAGACGAATATTCATAAAAATATCTGAATTTTCAGCTAAAAAAGTAACTTTCAAACACAAAATGAAATAGTTTTTTTTCTTTATCAATATTTATATTTTCATATATATCATACAGTTTTGATACGTTTATATCTAATGTTATCTTCTTTCTCTTTTTATTATTCAAAATTGTCCATTTATTGTAAAATTTGGTTTGAAAATCGCGCGCGGTTTTGCATCACTTCTGGTTCCGGTTTAATCGTATCCAATCAAAACAGTGGGAAGTTGTGTCACAACTAGAGGTCTCTACATCGTGGTCATAACTCCATCATCTGTTTGACACATTCTTCTTTACGATTCGAAAGTTAAAAAAGTGACATTAAAAAAATACGAATGTCATTTGAGAATGCTCGATTATACAAGACTCGAAATGACAACTTTCTCTCTTACAGATGCGCGCTGCGTCTTATTCGAAGGACAGTTTTTTCCACTCGACACCTTATGTATAAAAGCCTGCCAAAAAAGGTCCGATCCCACTAACTTGACTCGGACGCCTCTCACCAAAAATGGAATCACTCCCTGCTTAAATTATGCAAAAAGATTATCTTCTATCTCCTCGATCTTATATCCTTTCTTTAATTCAATTTGAATAAAAAAAATAAAACAGCTGAGGTAGTTTTCATGATGGTAGAGCTAAAATTGGATACATCAGATTCCTATACTTTGAAAATTTGTCCTTTTAATTAAAAAATTCACTCGTTTTAGTAGAAATTACATCTTTCTTGGATAAAAATCCAACTGTTTGGTGGAAAATTAAACTATTTTGTTAATAAGTCACAATTTTTTAATAGAAATTCTACTGCTTTGTTGAAAATTTAACGATTTCATAGAAAATTTACTTTTTGTTTAAAATTTATATTTTTGGGTCTAAAAATAAACTAAAACATTTTCTGAGTTAAAGTTGAACTTTAAAAAAACCATTTGTCGTTTTTTATTAAAAAGTCAATTTTAGTAGAAAATTTCATCTGTTATGGATAAAAACGCAACTATTTGGTAGAGAATTTAAATATTATGTTAAAAATTCATTATATTTTGGTTTTAAAAAAATCCATCTTTTTGGATTGAAAATTCAATTTTTCTCGTAGAAACTTATTTTTCGTTAAATTTTGTTTTTATTGAAATTCAACTATTTTTTGCATTTTTTTCTACAAAAAATTATATGATTTAAGAGAAATCTGATATTTTTTGATAAAAATACAACTTTTTGGCAGAGAATTCAACAATTTTGTTTAAACGTAAACCTTTCTGGTTACAAAAATCTTTTTTTTTAATTAAAAATTCAATTTTTCGTGAAATCTTATTTATTGCTTAAGAACTCATATTTTAACCGTGAAAAGTCAATTAAAAACCTTTTTAACCGAAAATTCAACTTTTTTTAAAAATTTATCTTTTTGATTTAAAAAATCGTCTGTTTTAGTACAAATTTCGTTTTTTAATAAAAATGCAGTTTGTTGGTTAAAAATTCTTCTTCGATTGAGCATTCAACTATTTTGTTTGAAAAAGTTAGACTACAATATTAAAAATTTATTGTTTTGATTGAAGGCTTGTCCTTGGTTTTTTAATAAAAAAGCCTTTTTTCGGTTGAAAAATAATTTTCTAATTGAAAATGTAACTTGCCCATTTTTTAAGATCTATCATTTTTATTTTTAAACTCCTTTTTTAGTAAAAATATAATTTTATTAATTTTAATATTAATAACTTTGTTTGTCAAAAATTCGTGTTTTTGGTTTTCCAATTCCTTTTTTTTTGTACGAATTTCATCCTTAAAACTTTAATTATTTTCTTCAAAAATTCATAAATTTCACAATTTAAAATTTGTATCTGAAAAACCGCTTTATTCCGCTTATAAAAGATACTTTGTTTAATATATTAGAAACCGTAACAAAATATTTCTACCCCCCCCCCTATTACGTAATTTTAATTTTCCAGAAATTTATTAATTTATTTTAAACAAAAAATTCTTTTCTACTATAAAATATAGCTTTTTAAAAAATACTTGAATTTTCAAGTTAAAAAGATAAAGAGCCAAAAAAAAGTATCATAGTTTATATTTTAATCTAAAAAATGGTATTTATTTTTAAAAAAAGTTTTTAACAAAAAAGACGAATTTTCAACAAATAACAAATTTTCACTCAACAAATAAATTAATGTTTATCAAAATTGTTGAACCTTTAAGCCAAAAGGCGAATTTTCTCTAAAAAAAATTGAAAGTTTAAATAAACAATATGAATTTAGAAAAAATTAACTTCCTACTAAACTAATGCATTTTTAACCAACAAAAATTAAATTTCAGACCCAGAAAATTAATTATTTACCAAAAAAGGAGATCTTTAACTGAAAAAGACCAATCTTAAAAATAGGCTTTTATACAAAACAGTTAAATTTTCAATTAAGCAGATGAATTTTCAACTAAAAATATAAATCTTCAAAGAAAAAATATTTTCCTAAGAAACTGATTCAACCAAATCTTTCAAACAAAATAGTTGAACACCTGAGCAAAGGAGATTAAATTTGAACCAGAAAGTGACATTTTCATAAAAAAATTACATTTCTGCGAAAACAGATGACTTTTTTAATCAACAAGATCAATTTTGAAAAAACTAGTTCAGTTTTCTGTTTAAAAAGATTTTAATTGACTTTTTAATTTAAAAATATAATTTTGTAAACCAGAAATAAGATTCTACCTTACAAATTGAATTTTCAATTAAAACAGACGAATTTTTTTAACCAAAAAGAATGGTTTGTAAACAATTAGTCAAATTCTCTACCAAATTGTTGCATTTTTTTCAAAGAAAGATGAAACTTGTACTAAAACAGAGGATTTTTTAATAAAAAACCACAACTTTTCTTTTTAATTTTATTGTAAACAATAAATTTAATTTCCAATAAATTGTTGAATTTTTAACCAAAAAAGTATGACTTTATAAAAACTTTGTTAAATTGCCAATCAACCAGTTGCATTTTTATCCAAGAAAAATGAAAATTCTACTGAAAGAGGTGAACTTTTAAATCAGAAAGAAAAATTTTCAAAAAAAGATTTGAATTTTCGTTCAAAAAGATTTCAGTTGACTTTTAAACACAAAAATACAAATTTTAAACAAAAAGTACAACTTTCACCAAAATTGTTGTATTTTTATTCAAGAAAGATGCAATATTTCTACTAAAAATATGATCTTTTAAATCAAAAAGAATAATTTGCAGAAAAAATATTTTTCAGCAATTTTAAACAATCACTTTGTAACCAAAAAGGATGTCTTTAAGAAAACTGTTAAATTTTCAAACAAGCAATAAAATTTATAACTTTATATAAATTTATAATTTATAACCGAGTAGTGGATTTTTTAATAAAAATAGTAAAATTCTTATTAGAAAAAGTATAACAGTTGATATTTCAAGCAAAAACTATTTTTATGACAAATTGAAAGCAGTAGAAATAATTTTTTTAAAACAACGAATTTTAAATAAAACTGTTGATGTCTCAGCCTAAATAAATTTATTTTTAACAGTTGAATTTTAGCTCAAGAAAGATGAAATTTATAATTTAAAATATACAATTTCGAAGCAAAAAGACAAATTTTCAATAAAATAGGTCAATTATAAACCAAAAAAGATTTTTCAGTCAAGAAAGAAAAAAAATATTTAATTTTTTACCGATCGGAATGGCTTTTTAAGAAAAACACTGTTCAATTTGCAACCAAATAATACCATTTTAAACCAAAAAATAATTGAAATTGTTTGAAGACTTTTTAACCAATTTATGTAATAATTTTACTTAAGATGAATTCTGAATAAAAATCTAATAATAGACTTTTCAGTCAAAAAGAATGAATTTTAATTAATTTTATTCCATACTATTAAATTTTAATGCATACTTACTAATTCTTACTGAAAACTTAAATTTATGAGTTAATATAATAAAACGGAATTTAAAATTTAAAAAGTTTCAGTATAAGAAACTGAAAGTATAGTTAAATTAATATTCAATTTGTACAACTAAATGTTTTTAACAATCTTCTAAATAGTTTATATTTTTATATTTAGGAAGATCTGCTCTGGTTGATTAAGACAAGTTCATGTGTACGAATAATACATAAGGCACGGATAATTCGGTAAATTTTTGCTTGAATCTCGGATAATCGCGAATTCGGATAAAGCGGGTTTTGGCAACTTTATCAAAATCTGATCCAAAGGCGGCACATTAAAATATTTATAGCCTATTAACTAAAATTATGAATGTTATTTTTTAACGTATTTACAAGATACAAAAACATTACTTTTTCTATTAATGTAGGAAATCTCATTAATACAAGGCTATACAAGTTAGGGGGAAAGTTCTGAAATACAAAAAATGGCGAATTTTGCAGCGGTCAATTCACAGATTTTGAGAAGTCTTTTTTACTAAATGTATAACTTGTCAGAAGAAAAATAAATAGTGGTAATAAATTCAGAAGAACTTCAAAAATACCAGAAAATGTTTACTTATATGAATCATGTTGGAATATAAATGATACTCAACAATATTTATTATTGTCCGAGTATTAGACATACGTTTTACGTTGTCCAAGTAATGGTCGGTTTAAATGAATACCTTCTCTGCTGAGACTGTAAAAATTATGTGAATGTAAAAAAAATTTGAAGAAATACATTTAGACTCGGGCGTGTGATACTTGATCCCTGTCTGACTTGATTAAACATAAATTATCTTATTTTCCACTTGGAGATTGCGTAAAATCGGCCAGGTTTATAAGTCGAAGCATAAAAGGCAGAATCATCAGATCGTTAGGCATCAACTACGTTGCCAAGGTCTTGCTCATTAGTAATAACAAGGAAGAAGATTTGCAATTCGCACAATCGATTTAGGATGCTCAGGAAAAATCGGGAGGAAGATTTCGCTTAAGCAAATCGGAGGAAATTATCCATCGCTTTACAAGCGCGCAGCTGTTAGCGAATCGCTTAAAATATAACGAACGCCTCGTTTACTGCATTTACTGACGCTCTAAACTAAAATCTACTTCTAACGGCTGACTGCTATGCCGACTCGCCTGTCCTTGGTCTGGCCTTGTAGGTAAAGCACAGCCACCATACACGGCCCATTACGCCCCACTCGACTGTTACGTGTCGACGTTACACGATCTGTGATCTAAAGTAATTCGATTCGAACCTGTCTACGTTAGAAAATCACATTACGAGAAAGAAAGCGATTAAGGAGATAAAAAAATAATAGTTGGTGATATCTGCTACTTTAAAGAAATCTGCATTATCATTAGAGATAGTTACCATCACAGAAAAAACTGAGGTTTCCATTGGAACCCATTTTTGGTTCCAAAGGACCTGCAACAAAAATGAACCACACTTTCTGAAAAGGAACCCAAAACGATTAATGAGCTCTAAACGATACCACACTTGGGGTTCGAAAGGATCTCAATTCTAATTGAGCCTATTTCCAAAAAATCTTTTTTTTGCTTCGCCCACTTGGACATTATGTTTAATTAATAACACAATATTTATCTTAAAGCACATATGTAATCGAACTCTGATGGACATAAGTTAATGAAGATAATGAGAGGAGGTTATGCAACAAACTTGTAAATATAAAAGCTTACTCATATGCAAGAAACTTTTCGTCGTAAGTCGTCGGCAAGGTTCCCAATCTTGGGAACTTTTTAAACTGCGCTTGCGTCGCGCCGACAACCCGATTGGTCACTGTTAGCACGCAAATTTTGAATTATATAAATATTTAGATTTAATATTTATCATAAATAATGATTGAGAAATGCCCAAATAGAATTTTCCTAATCCTAAAATACGATTTTGGAGTGACAAATACAAAAAATTCTATTTTAATGAAAAAGAGGTTATGAAGACTGAGTTAAAACAAAAATTCAGAAATGACCAAAAATGAATTGAGAATAATTAATTGCTTAAATGAAAACTTATCAACAAGTTCTCTTTTAGATTGCAAAATTTTTCTCCTCAATTACATCTACATTAAATCTAAACAAATTAGATTCATGGAAAAACGACACAAGTTGCAGTCAAATGTTTAATAATAATTTTTATTTTAATAGAATGCGCATTTTTTTAATAATAAAAATAAGACAGTAAAAATACTTTTGTTTCAGTACTAATGCATATCATGATTTGTAGAATTTTGTAGAAAATTAATGTTGGTGTTTGAAAATTCCTATTTATGGTTTAATAATTATCCTTTCTAGTTGAAAATTTAGCTATTTGATTGAAAATTAATGTATTTTGTCAAAAGTTCATTTTTTCATAGAAAATGAATCTTCGTGGTTCAAAATGCGTCCTTTTGGTAGAAAATTCGTCTTCTTTTGGTATAAAAAAAGGCTTCTTGGCTAAAAATTCATCTTTTTAGTTCTAAATTCATTTTTTCATTGAAAATTCAATTATTTTATTAAAAATTCATGTATTTTTTAGGAAATTAATGTTTGCGGTTGAAAATTCATTTTTTGGTTGAAAAGTTGTCTTCTTTGGTTTTTTAATTAATTTTTTTAGTCTATTCGATCTTTTGTTTAAAAATTATATTTTCTAATTAAAAATTTAGTTAATTCGTCCTTTTGGTTAAAAATTCGTCTTTTTTGTAGAAAATTATTCTTGTTGGCTGAAAATTCATCTTCTTGGTTAGAAATTCAGCTTTTTAGTTAAAAACTCAAAAATTTTGTTAAAATTTCATGTATTTTGTAAAAAAAAGTAAAGTTTGTGGTTGAAACTTCGTGTTTTTCAGTAGAAAATTAATTTTCTTAGTCTATTCGTTTTGTGGTTTAAAAATGATATATAATGAATTCTCAAATACGAACATGAATTTTCTAAAAAAAATAGAATCTTAGAAAAATGAATTAATTTTTAACCAAACAGTTGAATTTTCAACTCTAAAAGATCACTTTTCAACCAAATGTTAAATAATTCAATTTACATTAAAAATATTAATTTTTAATGAAAGAAGAAACGAGTTTTCAACCAAAGATTGTAACTACAAAGATTCATTATCTGATAAAAAACACTAAATTTAAGGAAATACATCAATTTTCTGGTAAAAAAGACAAATTTTGAACTAAAAGTGAAGCAGTTAAATTTTTATTTAAAAAATTAATTTTTAACCCAAAAACAAATTTTTCATAAAGTAGGTCAATTTTCGACCAACCAGATTAATTTTCTCCTAAAGAAGACGAATTTTCATAAAAATTCTTGAATTTTCAAATAAAAAAGTAACTTTTAAACACAAAATGAAAACGGCCAATTAAAACAGTTCGACATTGTTTCACAACTTTACTTAGCGGATCTATGAATTCTGAGTTCAGAGAATAAAAACAGTTAATTTTATCACATTGATTAATCCCGTCTCTGCCATAAATAAATTAAGAATATTGTTTTTTCCAAATTCAGAATTAATGACATTTTTTGCAATAAAATCACATCCTTTTTTTGTCTGTCACTCCAAAACTCAATTTTAGGATTATGAAATAACTTTTGATGCATTTTCTAATTATTGTTTATCATAAATATAGAGTTGAAGTATTTATATAATTTAAAATGCGCGCGCAAACAGTAACCAATCAGGTTGCCGGCGCGACGCAAGCGCAGTTCAAAAAGTTTCCAAAATTGGGAGCACTGAGCTTTCGCACGTTCGCGATGCACACAATGCATCGGTGAGTCGGGCTCACAGCCGACTCCATCCGAACGCCGCCGAACACAGCCGAGTCTGATTTCTCCTGGAGAAGCCCGTTCGCTAGAAGTTCTGGAAATCTCGGCAATCTCAAGTAAATCCTAGCACTCTATACACGAAAACGATTGAGACTATTTTAAGATTTCCAGAATTTTTAGTGAATAGCCCCTCGATTCCGATAAACTATTTTCTGAATGGTTAAATAAGGCGGTCTTTGCAAAACAAAGTTTTTATGAATTCTAGGTTTTTGGATTGACTAATGTCTGTAGAATCCGAGGAAATAGAGGGTAAACTATTTTTCATTCGTGACGCACTTTCTCTAAAAATCTTTAAAATGCCTTAAAACCCCTTAAAATTTATTGATATTCCTTGGAAATATTTGAAATCCCTGACTCACTGCAAAGTTTCTTGAATTCGATCTGCAAATCTTCCATGAACACGCTATCGAAACTAATTTCCGCACAGAAGCACGTAGTAAGCACTTAGCATTTTTATTTCTAAATCCTGTTAGTTGCTCGATCGTCTGCTTATTAAATCCTAAGCCCAGCAGGAAGTGCACGGCATTTACATTTTCGCTCGCAAGGTTCTCTCGCTTCCGTTAACTATTTATCTAGTGCTTAATAGCCTTTGAAAAATCAAGCGAGCGTTAGGCAATTATCTATACCGTAATTTCCTCCCCAGCTACCCCGTTTTTTTGCCCTTCAAAAGTTCAGATTCGGATTTTAAAAGTGTCAAGGATGAGGTACAAACGAGTCAGCAGCTACCTCTTTACTTGTTCCAATACATTTGCTTCTTTTTTATGAATATTATAATCCTAGGTTAACAGCCGTCTTCCATTTATATCACACCAACTTTTTTCTACATACTGGTTGATCTTATTCTGTAATAACTCTGGAGAAATTATACAGTTCTGGAAGCATGATGGCTAAATGATAAGGAGCTGTAAAAAATGAATGCCCATGTTAGATCGCTGAATATGCAAACATCCTTTGGAAGCAGCTCGGAGTCTGGAATAACGAATGACGGGGGATGTTCCGGCCTCTAGGTAGTGGATCAGGATCTGTGAGATTCAGAATTAACGTACCCACTTGCGTAATAATATTTATCAGCGAAAATTACAATAATTCATAAAGATGCCTCCAGCTACGTGGTAGGTTTCTGCGGATGAATTATTCATGCCTCATGACACACGGACCAGACCAGCAGCTGTATAAATTCTCTTTTTTGGAAAAGATCCCAACTCTCCTAATGATACATCGAGGATAAATTCATATTTTCTAATAAAAATAGACATCTATCGCGATAATAATCATTAAACACCAATCGAGAATAATTTAGTATTTATCTGGGTATATCAGATCATACATGTACAACGTACAATCACTACTAGATAGAATGAATGTTAAAGTAACTGGAAGGCATGAAATCGAGTCCAACTCTGGTGCCTTTGAATTTTTCCTCCTTTCAGTGTTGCGAATATCCGTAAGTATATTGTATACAAGATCTGGACATTTTATCGAGTGCGGTGCGAAAAGACCCAACTCTCGCGTAGTGAGTGGGCCGATATCTTGTGGGTAGTGACGTGAGCCTTGCCCACGCCCGGATCATAAAAGTAAAAGTCAGCAGTCGATTCGCTTACACTCGGTTATGTATTTGCTCTCTTACGTGTACTTCATAGGCCACTTACGCACGTGCAGAAGGCTACGTGTGCCAGGAGAAAAAAAAGGGATTAATAATGAATTATCAGAAAATTGCTTCAGTCCAATTCATTCCTTCCCGAGAACGTGCCTTAATCATATTTCATACTAAACAAATATCGATGATTGCTTATTTACAGTTATCGAATAGCGATGATTGAGCGAACCGAAGGATTGTCCACAAATAGATTTGAATTTTTTTCTTCAAATTTGTATGCATATCGCTCTCGAATTTTTTTGAATCCGCTTTTAATCCTGGGATTCGGGATGCGTGGTCAAATATTTTTCATAAGCTTGGCTAGTTCATCACCTTTTCAAACTTGCCCCATTTTTCGGGACGACTAGGCGTAACTTGTCGTAAATCTTATTTAGAATCGTTAATATTAGATAAATCGAGAGATGATTGAGCGAACCGAAGAATTTAAATTCGAAGGGCTTACACTGTATTGTATATGGTTTGAAGTGGTTTTCAAAGAATTCGATCGATTTCAAATAAAATTGATTAAATCGAGTTACAAACCCTTAGATTCATTTAAATTCAACAATGAGGCGCAACTTACACAACAACCTACAAGCGATTTCGATCGAAGATAATTCGAGTGCATCTTCGTTGCAAAAATATTTTTGTTATCAAACCAAACGATTCGCTTCGGTAGAGAGAGTGTAACTAAACCATTCCTCGCTAATCGTTGCCCGCGCGTGAGAGCATTCGTTCCAAGAAGCGGGCTTTTAGCTGGCAATAATGTTCCCTAAGAACAGTCTTTCTTCCTAATAGTAGCCTTCGCCTTAACTCGTGCAGCGATTGCCAAGTTCTCTTTCGGCGAAGATTTCAAATTTCAGGAATTACTCGTCTCCTGCTACACCGTCAATTATTCCCGCATTGCCCTGTCTACCGAGTCTTTAACGATCGATAACTATAATGGATATTACTGAACCCATCACTCTTTCGCATTATTGATTGTACATGCTGTCAGTCTGATTCCTTCTCAGATCAGGGTTATTGCTGCATTGGCTTCTCTCCTTATCGATCCAATTACCTTCTGCGATATGGATGGGTAATTATTTATACTTTTCATAGCTCGTCTTCTCTATATACAAAAAGTTCAAACTAAAACCGAGGGACTAGTCACTGGGAAATTTAAAATTTCCGCGCTCGAGGTCTTAGGAGAACTCTTTAAAGATCTCTTGGTACAATTAGAAATCTTGAAAATCTTTCGCCAAGCGTGGATCATTCACGTCACTAAGCATTCACAAGTTCGTGATACACACACTGTCTCGGTGAGTTGGACTGAGAGCCGACTCCATCCGAATGCCGCCGAGCTTAGTCGAGTCTGATTTCTCCTGCAGAGTTTGGTTCGCGAGAAGTTCTGGAAATCTCAACACTCCCTGCAGTCTCAAGAAAACCCTAGCACTATCTTTGTGAATTCGATTGAGACTGCCGCATTCCTAGTTTTATGATTTTCAGATTTCTCAGTAAGTAGCCCCTTGAATAAAACTAATCAGATTCAACAGAAGTTCATGAAAAAGAAATAAAATTTTAGTTTCTAACTAAGGTAATAAAATGCTTGACTTTCTTTAAATTCTTGAGATCTGGTAAACTCTCAAAAGCCAAGAGGTGAACCCCCCAGTTTTCTACCACTGAATTACTTAATGGCCCATCATTAGAAGCCTCGAATTAGCGTCTCTTCCTTCTCGACTAACCATGAAGTTCAACTCGTGAAGCCAGCAGAAAATGTGTAAATAACAATTCTCGGAGGTAAAACTGCCCACGGCATATGAAACGCCCACCGTGACCCAAGGATCGCCCATACGCTGAGGCCAAAGACTCTCCTAGCACCTTGGTTGACCTCGCATTACGTATAAAGTCGCGGAACAATTCGTACCCTCGGGAATGCAGTCCTCAAGCTTAAGTTAAGTGTCCCTTCGCAGATGACGGAGGAGTGTATGATGAACGTTATTTATCTGATGGATCACACCTATTCCAAGCATCCTTCCATCAAGATTATCATCCTCTCGCCTAACACTACCCTTTTATAAGGGATTATAAAGTTGCAACTTTACAACAATGCCCCGAGTCCTACGCTGCCTAAGGTTTTATGACTATACTCTCTTCCTAGAGCGAATAACCTGCAGATGCGCATCTAGTCTAGTATGATGCGCCTGGATGAAAGCGCCCAATATTGAAAGAGGCATTCCATTTTTTATTACGCGTAGGGAGCGTACGGGTCAAGTTCCTTTAAGAAAGGCTTCCATGGCTGAGCACAGTGGACGAAAGTTGGTCCGCCTTTAGGTTATTCTCTCGGGGAATAGAGTGTAGTTTGCTCTTTCCTCTGTGTTTAATGGTTACTAATTAATTTATAAACAGGATCCATGGCTTAACTACACAAAGGAGAAGACAAGTTTGAGAAAAGGAATGAGGAAGGTTAATAAAGATGTAGGATCTCCTGTATCCTGTACGGAATTTAAGTACATAGCTGGCAAATGATGCAACTCTGATTCTTAATATTTATCATCAGGATTCATAAATTAGTCTTAATCTCTACTAATATCATCTCTTTCTCTTATATCTAATCTATTGTCTCTCTCTCTAGTAGTAATTTCTATGATTGGTATAATTATTCAAATCATTTTACTTCTAACCACATGGTTTCAAATTACTGTTATCCGTAGGCTCTACACTAGCGAGTTCCCTATTTATATCTGCTATTCCTTATTCCTGTATATTCTCAAGTCTCTATAATATCCTCTAGCTCCTTTATATCCTTCAGCTTTTCTAACTCTCCATTACTCACACCTCCCATCCAAGAAAAGTCAGCAACCAATTCTCCACTCAACTTTTACAACAGATTTAAAAAGTTTGATAATATTTCAAAGGGTTTCTCCAGAGGGTATTAAACTCAAAGAAGATTATACAGACTCAAAGTACTCCACACTTAGTATTATCTAACAGCAAAAATGAGAACCTGAAGACAACAAAGAACATTCAAATTGTGGGAAGACTTCCCGCGCAGTCAGGAAATTCTGCAATCCAAAAATCCTTTTCAAACATAAAAAAATCGTCAATAAACAAGCCCATCCATGTATTCTTATCCCACCTAGTTTCCATTTTCAATAAAAATTTCTTCTCGTTCTAATCTTTTTCCTGGCGCCACCGTTACTTCTATTAAGCGTGAATAAGGGAGATAAGATTCTATGTGATACCGCCTCTGCAATAACGTAACGCCATGTAACGCAACTTGCAAGGCTCACCAATATCTGCAGACTCATACTCTTTACTGTAAGAAACCATACACTGGAACTGACAACGTTAAGGTAAAGACAGGAATGAAGTCTAAAGTAAGTGTGTGTTGTGTGATCAATGTGTAAGTACTTGTGTTAGTGGAATAGCTTCCTATACCATAACTGGTCCGTTATGTCACCGGACCTGGCTCCTTATTCGACTCAAGGAATGAAGAGTCTTAGCGTTCGAGGCGTTCTTTCATAACGGATATGACTATCATTGGCTCCAATTTCAATATCGATGACGAGCGGATCGATATCCAACGATCAGCAAATCGAGCACTTTTCTCACTCGAGTGAGATCCAAGGTCGACAGATAATTGTGAGATCAGTTTTCATTATAAGAGACTCTTATCCCATAATTCCAGTCCATACATTTTTTCCCTATTTGTTTTCCTTATCTCTTCCGCAATTTTTTTGTACCATTTTTGCGAAACCTATTTTTAAATTATATAACGGCTGATATTCCTCTTTATTAAATCTTAATTTGCATTCCTGCTTGAAAGCCTGATCTTCAACATTTTCAACTTCTAATATACGTTACAAGTTTTATGATCCCACTTGCTTGTTATTCTGCATCTTTAACATCTTCAGCTCGCGATGAAAACAAGACTTTACACTTGCTAAACAAATAAAAAAGTCGTCACTTTTGCATATCTTTGCATGCTATAATCCCTTCTGCACTCGTAACATTGTCACTATCCTGACGATAAACCTGTTTAAGGATTCATTAAGCTGGATTACACGACAGTGAACAAAAACATAACAATCTGAAATAAGAAAAAATAGAAAAAAAGTCTAACAATTGAGAATTAGTAATACAAATTGAAAACAATTAAGTACATCGAAGTTTTTTAAGGATAAACAGAATAATATTTTACAAGCAAAAAGGGGAAGGACAGAGGACAGATGGTTGCATTATCCTGCTCTTGGCGACCTAGAGGCTGAGTAATAGCAGGATAGAAGCAAAAGAAAGATACAAAGCGGTTAAAGTACATGCAGGAAGTGAAGTCAAGAAATATGGGAGGAATGGAGCTGCAAAAGAAGCAAGAGAACTTGTAGTAGGTGGAATCGGATTGAAATAAGATACCTGTATTGTAATGGTAATACTATTTTCCGCAGAAAATTAAAATCTTTTTTATTGCTACCACAGTAGTTGCCAGATTGCAATCATTCAAATGCAAAAAAGGATAACAATCAGTGTCAAATTCAAAACGGCTTCCAACTTCATTTTTGATATAAGACTATTCAAGATGAAATCAACTTCATACTGACCTCGCAAAGCCTCGAGAACCTCAAGGGATTCATTGTGATATTTTTGAACCACAAAGTTATACCTTAAAATGCAATAAATTATTACACTGAAGTTGTAGCATTCTAAAAGTTAAATACTTTATCAGTATTCTAATTGTTCTTGTCGGAAGCAGACGAAAACAATTTTTCTTTAAGGTCTACATGTTCAAACTAGTAAATTTTAAAAAGCCTCTCCTAAAAAGTTAGCAACATCGAAGATAACACCATGCAATTCTAGGGTAGGGTTTGATGCCGAGGAATGAAAATGATAGCAGTTGAAATAGAGAGAATGAGAATAGATGAAACAGAAGTAAATAAGTAGAAGATGAAATAGATACAACTACATCAGTAAAAACTTTAGGTGATGCAGCTGCAGCGAAAGCAAACTCTACGGGAATCAATCCTTAGATTTATAAAGAAAAGTGCAGAAGCATTATTTACAACTGCAACTAAACAAACGGCATCTGCAAAACTGCACCTCGATTTTTAATTTCCTAATCATCAAAACACCCATTAAAACGCTACATACATCATCAAACTCAAACACATCTAAACTCGAAATTGCATTCATTGTGTCGAGTCAACTATCTTTAGTACTTGTTTCACAAGCTTAATATCAGAACTAAAATCTTGATTTATTCAGATATTTCCGCGATTACTGAGAGCTCCACTTCCTGGAAGCTATCTATCTTGCAAATCCCTCAATTTCTCATTGTTTCAAGAGTAACGATTAGGTTCCCTCGAACCTTGAGACATTGGTGACGTATGGCACGTCTGGTTTATTTACGTTGAGCACGGCGCTAGAGCTAGATGATAGTAACGCGAGGCTAGTCACGCCAAACTGTGCACTCGGGATTACCATATCGCTTTCACCACTTATCTCTTCTATGTTTGGCAACGAAATTCCGTTTTCAGTGATTGAGAAGGCATCAGTTTCTCGATGGATTCCAGCATCAATTTTTCTTAACCTTATAAAAATTGCTCGCCATTTTATATTATTAAGCAGCGATTCCCAAACAATGGAAAGGTCGCATGAAGCGTACAAGCGCCTGCATGACCGGCAGTCCAGTATCTCCCATGGGTTCCAGTACTATTTCTCCATTGCTTCTTGACCGTCTTATTCCTCTTTTACACCTCTCCTTGAATTTTGTTCTCTTCTTTTCACACTCCTAATAGACCGCAAGGCTACTCAGTAGAATCTCGAATGTAAATGTCTCGAATGTAAATGTCTCGAATGACTTTAACCGCGCAATAAACTCGTCTGATTAACTAGATCTTATTTTAAGTGGATGGAAATGAAAATAATAAAAAATGGGATAAATTAACTTACCAGTTCAGTGGGCATGGTGTTGCAGGACCTGAGAGGCAGGGTGTAGGTAATGGGGGCTGGCTGGTTTCTATATTCATGAAGGCAGGAGCTATTCTTGGACAACCCTCTGGGGTAAACGAGACCATGAAAATCAGTATTACCCTCCGTTGATATGTGCACGATTATCGAATCACTCGCACATTCGATTTGCACCGTATTCGCTATCGCTACTGTGGCTGAAACAGAAAACAATCGCTCGTTAATATTCTATCTCTGGCGATAAATAGTGTCTTATTTGATGTTATAGTACTCATAAATTTCTTGTTGAGAAAGAAGCAGAACTAGTCTTATTTCTTATGGAAGAGGGAAATTAAATCTAGAATTATTTAGAGTTCAGACATTGAATACAAATACAATTTTCTAATGATGAGTGCTTTAACTAGTGATTTCTTGATTAGATTGAATTGGTATTTTGTTTTTAGAAGTTTGAATATATTCAAACATAAAAAATTGCAATTTTTTAACTAGAGTTGTGGTTGTCCAATAATTTCTTCTGTCTAAAAATGTTGCTCAGTTATTCTTGTTTCTCGTATGGGGTTTTTAGTATTTCATGTCATGTTTTATTATTGTCTTTAATAGCAGTTGTTGAGGTCTTATTGTCCGTTTGTAAGGCTATTTTTTTTCTTTCTGGAGTCTGTTATTGACCTTTGGTAAGTTTATTATTTTACGTTAGTTGAGTTTTTTGTTCCATTCTTCCCAGGGATTTCATGGACTATTACTAGGTTTTCTTATTCTCCATTACTGGGATTTGCTACTAACTTTTGTTATGGGGATTTTTTATTTATTGTCCATTTCTAAGTTTATTATCATTCATTTCTGGGAGTTGATGAAAGTTATTATTGACCATAGTTTAAGGCGATGATATTGTTATTGTATATAAATGAACTTTTTATGACACATGCATGATATCATCCCTTTTCGACGGATGTGGATTGGAGCCGAAGCTCTACTTTTTACGCCCTAGGGATTGAAAAGTAGGTTTTACTCCCTAAGAAGTAAAAGGTGACGTCAGATATAAATAATAAAATTTATAATCTATGAGCTAGCATTTTACGATGATCAGCCCACTCGCCGTGAAAACGGTAAGGAAATTTTGATTGCAGATAATAGAATTTTGCGGTAATTTCTGGAAAGTTATCATTTACCCTTAAAATTACTACAAATGAAAGAAAATATCCATAAATTTCCGGAAATTTATATAAATGTTTAAAGTTGAATTTTAGGTAGTTTATGGTAATTTACCATATTTACATGTAAAATTACCACAATTACCGAAAATTTCCATAAATTTCCGGTAATTTATAAACTTTCTTAAATTAAATTTTAGGCAATTCATAGTAAGTTAAGATAAATTGCCGGTCATATTACCATAAATTACCAAAACTTTAATAAATTTCTAAAATTTTATAGAAATATTTAAAATTGAATTCTTAGTAGTTTATGATATTTTACCATATTTAGCAGTAAAATTACCATTTATGAACGAAAATTTCCAGAAAGTTCTAGTCTTTTTTAGTTTAATTTTGGTCAATTTATAGTAAGTTACGATAAGTTACCTGCAATATTACCATAAATTACCAAAAATTTTGTGAATGTCCGGAAATTTATAAAAACGCTTAAAATTGAGTTTCTGGAGGTTCGTGGTAATTTACCATATTTAACTGTAAAAATTACCATTAATCATCAAAATATTTCATAAATTTCCGAAAATTCATAGAGATTTTTAAAATTATTTTGAGCAATTTATGGTAAGTTACCATAAATTACCCTTAAAATTCTGGATAAATGTTTAACTCAAGAAGAAAAGTTTTCGTTTTTTATTAAAGCTTCATATAAAATTTAAACACGTGGTAGAGAATACAACTAATATGTTAAAAATAATACTTTTTGGTTAAAAAAATTTGTGATTTCGAATTAATAATTCAATTTTTTCATAAAAACATATTAACTATTTATTATGGCTATAACTATTTTTTTACAAAATTTGTTTTTTTTTTTAAATAAAAGTTAATCAGTTTTAAAAGAAATGTTATCTTTTTCGGATGAAAATTTAACTTTTGGGTGCAGAATTTAACAATTTTATTAAAAAGTCATCATTTTGGTTTAAAAATTCATCTTTTTCGATTGAAAATTCAACTATTTAATAAAAATTCTATTTTTCTTTTAAAAAATCATCCGGTTTAGTAGACATTTCAATTTGTTATGAAAACTCTACTTTTTGGGTAATTTTTTTTGTTCAAGATTATATTTTTGGTTTAAAATTTATTTTTAAACTAAAGATCTAACTTTTCCATTTTTTAAGATTATTTTTTTTAGTTGAAATATCTCCTTTTTGAGTAAAAAAATAATTTTATTGGTTTGAAAATCCATTTTTTCCCACAATTTAGATCTATTTGTTGCATATTCTTCTTTTTCTTTTCAAAATTCTTTTTTTTTTGTCTAATTATCATTTTTTTTTAATTGAGAATTATACAATATTCAACTGAAATAGTATTTTCATTATAGGAAAAAAATTATTTTCAACCAAAAAGAAACAAATTTTTAATAAAATGGCTAATTTTTGAACCAAAGCAATGCATTTTTAATTAATATGAACTAAAATTATAAATATTGAACTGAAATTTTCGAATTTTCAATCAAAAAGAAGAATTTTTAAATTAACTGTCAATGAAACAAGTGTATTTGTTAACAATAATTTTTTATTTTATATTAACGAACGGTTAAATTTTTAGTAGATAAAGTTAACTTTCAACCAAGTTCATAAATTTTCAACTAAAATGTTAGACCTTTAACTGAAATATTCGAATATTTAAAAAAAATACTTTAATTTTTAAATAAAAAATTTTAATTTTCAACCAAATATTAAAATTTTCATCCAATAAGGATCAAATTTAACCAAAAATATAACAGGTGAATTTTTCGTTAGAAATTTAAGTCTTATTAAAAAAATCGAAATCTCAGAAAATAGTTAAATTGTCGGTAAAAAAATTCCTTTTCAAGCAAAGAAAAAACAAGTTTTTAATCAAACGGCTCATTTTTTAACCAAAGAAACAAATTTTAAATTAGAGTGGTGAAATTGGATTATTTGAAATTTCAACCAAAAAGAAAAATGATTAAACAAGGAGATTAACTTAAAAAAATTTGCTTCCTAACATAAAAGTCGATTTTCTACAAAAAAAGTAGATTTTAAATTAGTGTATGTAAGCAATAAAATAATTTATTTTAAAATATTCTAATTACCTTTACTAATTATCTTGATTCAATTAGTAAAAGAGGCTTTTCATAAATAATTAAATTTCTTCTATTAAGTGCATAACTTCTTTTAAATTAATATCCTTTCCGAATAATTAGCTACAGTGTATTATGCAATCCGAAAAGAAATTCATAAAATATTTCAAATGTCCCATAAATAATAATTTCCAATTCTCAGCTTCTACAAAAGAAAATAATAATAATAATCAACAAGGTGTTTAGAAATAAGCAAAATGCCCAGAACAAAATTTTTTTTACCAAAAAAGACGAATTTTCAGGGAAAAAATGCAACTTTTAAACTAAAAATCAAAAGTTAAAATTTTAAGTTTAAAAAATAAATATTTTTACTGAAAAACATTGTTTAAACGAATAAAACCAATTTTCAAGCAAAAAAACGGAACTTTTAATTACAATGACGAATCCCCAATCTAAAATTACTTTCAACCAAATAGGGGAGTTATTAACAAAGAACATTATTTTTTTTAACAAAAGAGACGATTTTTGAACAAAATACATGAATTGTTAACTAAAAAATATAAATTTGAAGCAAAAATGGAATAATTACATTTTCAGTAAAAAAAAATTAATTTCTAACGAAAAAAATAATTTTCTGATGAAATTATGAATCTTCGACCAGAAAGATTAATTTTCTACCAAAAAATTCGAATTTGGAACTAAAAAGGTGAATTTTATTTTTTAAACGAAAGATGAAGTAGTACATTTTCAATAAAAAAATTAATTTTCAACCGAGAGTGACAAATTTTCAACGCAACCGTTTAATTTTAAACTAAAAAAAAAAGTATTGAATAAAAAATTTATACTAAAAGAGAAGTAGAATTTGAACGAAAATTATGATATTTTTCTACAAAAAAAATTATTTTTTAACCAAATTAACTTGTAAACAAAAAGATAAATTTATTGTCCAAAAGACACATTTTTAATGAAAATTATAAATCTTTACACCAAAAAATTAAATATTACCAAAATAATTCAAGTGAAGACAAAAAGGGTGGAATTAAAATCAAAGAGATTAATTTTCTAGAAAAAAGTCGAACCTTAAACAAAATATCTAAATTTTCTACCAAAAATAATCATTTTCGAGGATAATTATAAATCTTTCCCCCAGAAAATGAATTTTCAACCAAATTATTTAACTTTTAACTACAAAATTGTATTTATAATTAAAAAGATTAATTTTCTACAAAAAAAGACAGATTTTAAACGAAAAAAAAATTTTAACAAAAAAATTGACTTTTGATAAAGTACATTAAGTTTTAATTAAACTGTTAAGTTTATAACTAAAAAAGGTATTTTTAACCAAAAATCAAATAGTGGCATTTTCAGGTAAAGGAAAATAATTTCTAGCAAAACCAAATAAAATTTCAACAAAACTGTTAAATTTTCAACCCAAGAAATAAATGAAGAAGATTAATTTTCTTTGAAAAAAGACGATTTAAAACAAAAAGTTGAATTATCAACTACGAAAATTATTTTTCTACAAAAGACATGCATTTTTAATAAAATAGTCGAATTTTCGACTGAAAAAAGATTAATTTTTAACCAAAAAATTGAATATATTAATTTTTGATCATGGAAATCATTTTCAACCAACAAACGAAGCATTTTTAACCAAATAGTTCAGTTTTTAATAAACAAATAAAATTTTTAACCAAAAAATGAATTTTCCACGTTTAAGTTGAATTTTTACCCAAATAAATACATTTTTTATTTAAGAATATGAATATTTCACTAAACAAGACGATTTTTTCACTAAATATATATATTAATGTTTTTTTTAAATATTTGAATTTTCCAAACTTAAATTTTCAATTCAACATGAGGTAGTTAAACCTTTAGTTAAAAAAAAATTTTTAACAGCACGAATTTTGAACAAATTAAATCAATTTTTAACAAAAATTATGAATCTTTTACGCCAAAAATAAATTTTCAATCACGAGTATTAATTTTATACCAAAAAATGATATTTTGATAAATTACATCAATTTTTAACCATATAGTTAAATTTTCAACTATAAAAGTCCACTCTTCAACCAAATTTTGAATAATTAAATTTACATAAAAAGAAAAATTAATTTTCAACCCAAAAAGGTCATTCTCAAGGAACTAGTTTAATTTTCCACCAAAGAAAGGAATTATATACCAAAAAGATCATTTTTCAACCGAGAAGATTCTTTTTTTCCTAAAAAATACAAATTTTCCTCAACATATCTGATATTTCAGCTAAAAAAGTAACTTTTAAAAACAAAATGGAATAGTTTTTTTTTTTTGCTAAATATTTAATATTTTTATATAAGTCATGTATATTTAAAAAGTATTTTATAACTTGGAAGCATTTCCGAACATTAATAAAATAATATATAAAATATATTTCAAAAAGGCTCGAATTTTTCCTAATATTTGATAAAATCCTGTAAAACCCATTTTCTTTAAATCTTCTAAATTTTTTTTTGACACATCTAAAATATTCAAAAATCTTTTCTAATTTTCTTCAAATTCCTACGAAATTTTGGAAGATGTTGAGATAATTTTTTTTACATTTTGAATCATTTTTTCAAAATTTCCAGAAAAATTCGATGCATTTAAAAATATTTTGACGAATTCAAGAGGCTTGAATTTTCCATAATAATTTGTAAGTCCCTGAAAAATAAAGTATATATTTTTGTAATCTTTTACATTCTTTTTTGACACATCTAAAATATTTGAAAATATTTTCTATTTTTCTCATGAAAATTATAAAATTTATATTTATATGATTCTAAAAAAATTCTAACACTTCTTTTCTTGCGAGTAATTTCAAAATTTGTGCGAGTAAAAAAATATTAAAAAAGCATTGTTGTGTTAAATCTAAATACTGTTTTATTTATTTCTATACCACACTTCATCTTTAAAAAAAAACTTATTTTTATTTAAAAGAATTAGAAAATTGGGAAATTATAAAAATGAGTATAAAAGTAAGCGCGCGCATAAATTAGTCTAATCTCTAATAATGCAGAAATCTTTTCATTTAAGGAAATAAACAAAGTAAAAATACTGCCTCACTGAGAAAGAATTATTTATTACATTATCGGGGAGAATTTTATAGCAAATATTTCACAAAGTGTAAACATTAATAGCTTTCGAAGGATAATAAAGTAGAGAATACATCAACAGAATCATATTTTGCATTGGAGAATAAATAAACTTGTTTTAATAGCAAGGGATTCTAAAAATAACTTATTACGGAAGATAACATTATTCAAAATAGAATTTAAATATTATAATTAATTATTAACTCATTTTACAGTTGTTTATAATACTGAGGATAATTTATTATAAATAATTTTGTAACCCCTTCAAAAATTTCCTTTTCGCTTCCGATTTACTTTCGTCCGATTATACGGACATTCACTGTTTTCATTTAAAGAATCTAAGCCTGTTCTAATCGACCGTGAACAGCGAGAGAGTGCAATAGCTCCGGTAATATAATTATGGTCCCTGAGTCCAATGACATTCACCGAGCGAAATGAGCGTTACAAAAAATAAAACAAAAGGAGGACAGATTGCGAAATTCCAACTTTTTTAATGATTTAACTATAATAATTTATTGAAAATCTATATGCAAATATTAAATGGATTTAAAAAAAATTAAAGGTAATTAAATTCTGAAGAGCTTGACTTTCCGAATAACTGATTGGGTAAACTTTATATTATTATTTTTCTTAAAATAATAAATATTTTTTTAATATTCGATACAATATAACAATTAAAATTTTTATAAATAAATTAAAAATTGTGGCCCTTTTGCGTAGAAAGAAAAATTTGCACTGGAAGTATTTTAAGCTGTTGGACGAATAACTATTAATTGCAAAAATATTTGAGAATTTAACAATAACCTTTTGCCAGGGATATTTAAAAAAAAATGTATCTTTGATAATATTTAGTAAAATATAAAGACTTTAATGTTTACAAACAATTTAGATAAACAAATTAAAAATGATGAAAAATTTTATTTTGATAAAATCTTTAGTTTAAATATTTGGTCACAAGAATTGTTAATGACTATAAAAATTTCGGTAATTCTTTTGATTCCGCCAATTCCTTGAATTCGTTGAAATTGCAGAATTCAAAGAATCTTCAGAATTCACCAAATTCCGTAAATTCACAGAATGCAAGGAATTCGCGCAACTTAGGGATTCAAGAAATTCACGGAATTCATGGAATTCACAGAGTTCACGGAATTCATGTAATTCACGAATACACTGAAATTCACGGAATTAATGGAATTCTCGAGATTCTCAGAATTCAAAAGGTTTATGAAAGTCAAAGGATTCACGAAATTTAATGAATTTAATGAATTTACGAAATTCAAGTAATTCGCCAAATTCACATATTTTAATTCTATGAATTAAATTAATTCTATGAATTCCGCTAATACTACAAATCCAGTGAATTGCGTCATTTTAGTGAATTACTTTAGTTGCATGAATTCCTTGCGTTCCATGAATTCCTTAAATTCTATTAAATCCGCGAATTCCATTAATACGTGAATTCCGTAAATTCTTTCAATTCCATGAATTATTCGAATTCCATAAATCACGAGAATTCCGCGAATTCCTTGAATTTTGTTATTTCTTTTGATTTCTCCAAATCCTTGAATTCGTTGAATTCCGTGAATTCCATGCATTCCGTGAATTCAAAGAGTTTTATAAATTTCGTGAATTCCTTTAATTTAATGAATTACATGAATGTCCTGAATTCTGTGAATTCCATGAATGTCCTGAATTCTGTCAATTCCATGAATGCCCTGAATTCTGTGAATTCCATTAACTTCATTTATTCTGGGAATTCCTTACATTCCTTGAATTCCTTGAATTCCGTTAATTATTTCGTTTATGTGAATTCATTGAATTCCATAAAATTCGTTAATTCTTCGAATGCCATTAATTTCGTGAATTCCGTACTTACAGTCAATGTCGTCTTTTCTATAATTCCATGAATTCTATAAATTTCGTGAATTCCTGTATTTCTATGAATTCCACAAATTTCATAAATTCCTTTCTTTCTATGAAATACGTGAATCCCCCTATTTCCATGAATTTCGTGAATTCCATAAGTTCCGCGAATTTCGTGAATTGCATGAACCTTCTTTATTCTGGGAATTCCTTGCATCCCTTGAATCACAAGAATTCCTTGAATTTCGTTCATTCTTGTGATCCCGTGAATTCCTTGAATTTATCGAATTCTACAAATTTTTGTAAATTCCTTGAATTCCATTAATTTCCTGAACTCTGTGTCAATTTCGTGTTTTTCTTGAATTCTGTGAATTTTCTAAATTCATCGAAGTTCATGAATTCCATGAATTTCGTGAATTCAATGAATTTCATCAATTTTGTGAATTCCTTTAATTTCAGGAATGTTGTGAATTCCTTTATTTCCAGCAATTCCACGATTTCCAATGAATGTCCTGAATTCTGTGAATTTCATGAACTTCATTTATTCTGGGAATTTATTAAATTCCTTGAATTCCTTGAATTTCGCTAATTCTTTTGTTTATTTGAATTAATTGAATTTCGTGAATTCCGTGTCTACAGCCAATTTCTTCCTTTTCTGATATTCCACGAATTCCTTTAATTCGATGAATTGCATCAATTTCGCGAATTCCTTTATTTCCATGAATTTCATGAATCCCTTTATTTCTACGAATTTCGTGAATTCCAGTAATTTCGCGAATTTCGTGAATTCCACGAATTCCATGAATGTCCTGAATTCCATGAATTTCGTCAATATCGGAAATTCCTTGCATTACATTAATTCCGTGAACTCCTTGTTCTCAATTTTCATCTTACAAACGCTCTGATACATGTATTGCAATTTCGTTATTCCAATACCTATTTTTGCAATTTTACCTCACGCTTCCCGAGTTGAAATTTCCCCATTTTTCCCTTTGTGAAGTTGGGATCCGATGGGGTCCCAAGCACAATATCTAGTCCAGAAAAAAACGGCTTGGGGCCCCTATCAAAATACCTAGTTCATAAAAAACTGCTTGGGGCCACTATCTGAATATCTAGCATATATAAACCTGGTTGGGCCCTTATCAGAATATCTAGTCTAGAAAAAACTGGTTGGGGCCCCTATCAGAATATCTAGTCTAGAAAAAACTGATGGGTGTCCTGACAGATTCTAGTGAAGAATTTCACATCTCGTACAGGTACGACAAATCTATCTCTATACTGTATTTTTTTAAAGAAAAAATATCCATCCTTATGAAATTATCATATAAATTAAATATTAAATTCAATTAAATATTCATCAGGTAATAGAAAGGGTCTAGACGGGGCCCTACTAATCGTCGGGCGATTAAAGGTCACTCTCGTTATAGCCTGCTCAGAAATTCTAACTACACGGAAAAAAATGTGGCTGTGGCAGGGAAATGTTTCCGTAGGACAGCTAAATCGTATAGCTAGAAACGTAACGA
>JAAAKG020172538.1:1461-27222 GCA_010014905.2 Druon quercuslanigerum
AACTAAGATCAACAATAAAAATTTAGTGATAAAGTTTGTTCGTTCGATATTCGACAGAAAGTAATAGTTTTTGTTTCCAATCGTTTTCAAATTACATAAGTGGTAATTTTTATTTACCAACAATTGTTAATCAATGTTATTTTTTTATTTTATAAATTAATTTTATAAACAAATGCGTAGTTTTTTCATTTATAGGTAGAAAGTGATCGTTTTGCATTCTGATGATCTTTAAATAATTATAGTAGTGAGGTTCATTGTCGCGGACTTGTTATTTAATATTATTTGTTTACTTTATAAACAAATTATATAAACAAATGCATATCTCAGGCATTGATTGACATGAAAGAATTGATTTTCCATGAGTGGCAATATCAAGTGATAAATATTGGTCATCCGTGGAAAAATTCATTTTTAACCATAAACTATTTGACCGAGTTTTATTTTTTTTTTTTATTAAAGCTTATGAAATTTCTTAAAAGTTCTTGAGGTCTATTTTTAAAAAAGTTGTTTAAGTTTTTTATTTAATAATGAAAATTCATTAGAAAAGAAAATTCGAAGACACTATTTTGTGGGAATTTATCCACTTAATTCGAATTTATAAAGAATTAGTGGTGAAGCTTGTCTTCAATGATGTATAACTGTATCAGATACTTAAAAAATTGTTTACAATTTTTCAAAACAAATTAATTAAAAAACGATACATTTTAAATAAAAATAAGATATAGCATTTTCAGACGTGTGTTTTAATGTGGTAATAAAAAAAAAGACTTTTGGTATGACTTATGAAAAAATAGAGACTATTTGTTGTTTATTTAAAAAAATTTATAAACAATTGCATTAATTCATTATTTTCAAATAGATCTATTTCCTTGTTTTAATAGAAAGGACAATAAATATTTTGCTCATAGTTTTTTTGTTAAATTATTTGATTTCAGACAATTAGTTTAATTTTTTTAAATAAAATTAATTAACAAATGCATAATATTGTCATTTTTAAGTCAATGTAATTTATTTTATTTTTAATCCACTTCAAATAAGTTAAAAAGACCCCTTGATATGATACTTGGTTATAAAAATAATAATTTCGACTTAATTAAACAAATTAAATAAACCTAACAAAGCTCTTTAAGCATATATTTTGAAAAGTTGTTACATTTTTTTATATTAAACAATAAAAATTTATTATAAAAAAAATGTAAAAGATGCCATTTTGTGGAAATTCATCCACTTTATTCGAATGTACAAAGAATTAATGAGAGAGCTTGTCTTCAATGAAGTATAACAGTATCAGACACTTAAAAAATTGTTTACAATTTTCATAAACAAATTAATTTACAATATTTAGATTAATTCAAAAACTTGGCATATAGCTACTTCAGATGTGTGTTTTAAAGTGTTAATTGAAGAAAACACTTTCGGAATGACTTATGAAAAAAAGAAACGATTTGTTATTTATTTAAAAAAATATATACAAACAAATGCATAAATTCATTATTTCAAAATAGATTGATTTCCTTTTTTTAACAAAAAGGACAATAAAAAGCTTGCTTATAGTTTTTTGTTCAATTCTTTGATTTCAGACAATTAGTTTTATTTGTTTAAACAAAATTAATTGAAAAATGCATTATATTGTTATTTTTCAGTCAATTTGATTCATTTTATCTTTAATCAATTCAAGATATGTTAAAAATACCTTATTAACAAGATTAATTAAATGTCTATAAATAATGGACCTTTACTTTTTTATTCTGCTGTTAGGCAACAATTTATAATTTTTTAACAAATTTAATAAAAAAATTACAACAAGGCCATTTTTTATTAAACATATCATATTTTTTATTCACAGAAACATAAACGAACTAAAAGTTTTTTATACATTGTTAATAGTTTCTACAGATTTTTATAAATAATTGTAAAAATAATGAAACTGCTCTGTCGAATAGTACATTATCATAACGGCGAGACCTTATTTAAAAATTGTGGTCGATTCCATAAGAAATAATATAAGTTTTCCATTAAAAAACGTCCTCAGAGTAATTTGTTTATTAAATTTGTTAAAAAATGGTAAATTATTTTCTAAAAGCAAAATATCACAGTAAAGGCCAATTTGTTATACAAATTTAATTATTTGTGTTAAAAAATAAAAATTATCTACAAAAACATGGCCAAATTATGCATTTGTTAATTACGTTTTTTAACAACAATCACTCATTCTTGAGAATACATAAAAAATAACTATATCGATCTACTAAAAATACATTATAAATTTATTTATCTCAAGAAACGAAATCTATATTTTAGAAATAGGCAAAAGAATACATTTATTTACTCAATTTGTTTAAACTAATAGAAATTACTTTTTTATGAACAAATATCATATCATGAAGTTTTTTTAAACTTATCTGAAGTTGGTTAAAAAAATTCGTTTTACTGAAAAATGAAAATGTTATGCATTTTTTAATTAATTTTGTTTAAACAAATAACAATAATTGACTGAAATCAAAGAATTACACAAAAAATTATAAGCAAGATATTTATTGTTCTTTCATTTAAAAAGGCATAGCTGTATATCAGTTTTAATAAAACTCAAAACTTTTGTTGATCGATTTTTTTATAAAAATGGTAAACAATTTATAAATGTATGATATTGATTGATATTATTTAAAACCAGTTTCCACACTAATTTTGTGTACTTTCGTATTAATTGGATAAATCACCACAAAATGGCATCTTCGAAATTATTTTTTTTTGTATGAATTTTCATCGGTAAATAAAAAAATTTAAACATGTTTTTTTAAAATCTGCCTCGACAACTTTGTTAAAAATTTCATAAACTTTAATTTAGAAAAAAAATTTAAACGCGCTCGAATGATTTGGGCTATTTGGGCTGGTATGCAGGTTTTTCAAGAAATCTATATTATCATCAGATAATAACTAAAAGTCTTAACGTCTTTTCAGACTAGGTGGAGATGTGAAATTTAAAAAAAAAAATTTCTCAGCAAAGAAAGACTCTTATTTTGGAAAAACACTTATTATTTTGCCAGGTGTTACATACTGAAAATTTTCAACGAATCTATATTAAAAGATTTTTTTATTAATAGCTTTATCCAGTCTGAAAATACGTTCAGTATTTCTGTTATTCTCTGATGGCAATACAGATTCCTGTAAAAATTTCTTCGACAGTTATCGCGTCATCAGACAACCGACAGAAAGACAGACAAATATTTTTGTAAAAACTATTTTTACGGACTTAGGGGGTCACAAACCGTCGAAAATTGATGAAACTGAATCAATCAAAATTCACATGAATCTTACATATTCCATCATGAATGATGAGAATTTAATAATTGAATTACTTGGAATTCTCATTGAATTTCTACGAATTCTCTTGAGTTCTCTGAATTCGACGTATTCTTTTTTATTTTTTTTTATTTCTTGGAACAATTTTAAATTCTTTTAGTTTATATCGAATTTTTTTAACCTCCTTAAATTCTTCTGAATTCGGCAGAGTTGAGCATTAATAATCAGAATTGAGTAGAATTGAAAAAAATTTAGAGAATTTAAAAAATTAAGCAATTCAGAAAAAAAAACAATTCAGAAGTCTGAAATTCGCTCAAATTATTTTTTCGCTTCAAATTATTATTCCACATTGAATTTTTTAACTTTTTCAAATTCTATTAGATTAATTCAACTTCTTTGAAATTTTCTGAATAGCTCTGACCTAAATCCCTTAAATTATTTTGAAAACATGAAAATTTCCAGGACTCTTTAATCATGAAAATAATTAAGATAAATTCAGAATGATTAAAAAAATTCAGTGTTTTAGTCGATTTAGGAATCGCCATCAATTTAGAGACTTAGAGAATGTAAAATAATCAGGGAATTCAGAATATTGAAGAAAATCAAGAAATTTGTAGGATTCGATGAATTTAAGGAATTTTAGGAATTCAGAATATTTAAGAAAGTAAAAAAAATCAAAATATTCTTAGCTTCAAGATAATTAAGAGAATTTTAGGAATACGGACATTTTCGAGAATGTAGAGATTGTCAGGAATTCCGAAATTTCTAGTATCTAAGGGAATTCACATTTTTTAAAGAAATTTTAAAACATTTAGAGAATTTCGAGAATAAAATGAAATTCAGAAAATTAGAATGCATGAGGAATTTCAGGAATTTGGAATATTGAGGTAATCCAGGAACTAAAAAATTTTAAGGAATTTACATAGAGAAGTTTAGGGATTTGAGAGCAATCAAGATAATCAGGAAATCAAATGCATTCAAGGAATTATGTAGAATTAAGAAAATGTATAGAATCCAAGTATTTAAAAAAAATTTAGAATATTCGAGGTCTTTAGGTTATTCAAAAAAATCAAGGATTTTAGAAATTTTAATTTATTCTAAGAATTGGAAAAATTTAATGAATTTGGAATATTCTAGTAATTCAAGGAAGCGAAGAATTTTCAAGAAAGTTTGGGAAATTCAAATACTCTAGGCTTCACGATAATTAAGTGGGTTTTAAAAAATCAAAAAAATTAAGAAAATAAAAGGGAATTTAGGAATTCAGAGTGCTTATAGAATTTTAGGAATTCTGAAGAATTAAGGAATTCAGAAAATACGTCAAATGCAATTAATTTGAGGATTTCCTAATAGTTAAGGATCTTAGAGATATCGTGGAATCCATAGAATTAAGAAAATTATAAAGTTTTCAAAAATTTCGAAGAAATTTAAGGACCTCAGTGAATTAAAAAAAATCCAGAGATTTTCAGGAATTAGGCAATTCAACAAATTTCAAATAATTAAACAAAGGTTTTAAGAAGACAAAGAATTGAAAGGTTTCCAAGAAATTCAAAGAAATTTAATGTTCATTCAAAATAATTTCATGTGATACTCTCAACCAGAGATTATGAGAAGGCAAAATAATCTTTCAGAATTACAATTTTTCAATTTTCCTATTTTTAAGATTTTGTAAATATACCTTGTTTATTTTAAATTATAGTTTTGGCCAGATAAACTATAATAACCATTGGCTCAGCCATACGCTATTTCCTAATGTGGTATATCGACAACGCGAAACAGGTATTTCACAGTCAATTAAAAAATAAATAAAAAGTAAAGATGAACGAACTTTTGTCAAGGTGTAGTTGTGCACGCGACATCTTGAACTCCTGACTTCTTGAGTTCGTGAATGCTAGTCACGTTCTTGAGACAAAAGAACTCTTTCTCTATAGAATTAAGAGAGAGAACCTAGAACTGGAAACCGGGAGTTCACTGACAGTTAATTTCCACTTGACACGCCTATTCTTCGTGAAAGGGTTCAGCTTCTTTGATGATATCCTGTCAAAACATTATTTGCATGATATTCATGAGTAGTGATCTGAAAGCTGTTTATGTAACTCAACGTAATAAAAGAGTGTGGGTCGTAAAGCAAAAATGAAGCAATGAGACATTCGGACCTTTGAATAGTGCGTTACATTTTTAAATATAGGAATATGAATACAAAAATTATTTTTACAATTCGAGCTTCCAGAAGAATCACTCATCCTTTACTATTTATCCTTTCTCATTTATCCTTTCTCCTGTATCGTTTATCCTCTATCTGTCGTCCTTTATCTATTCGCCATTCTCTATCATCTATCCTTCATCCTCTATTAGTTTTCTTTCATCTTCTAACCTTCATCCTTGATTTTCCATATTCATTTCTCAATACTTCATTCTCCATCCATTAACCTCCTTCCTTCATTTTTCGTCCTCTATCCTTCATTCTATATCCTCCATCCTCTATCTCCCATCCTTTAACCTTTATCATATAACTTCCATCCTCTATTCCTCATCCTCCCTAATGCATCCTCCATCCTTCATACTATAACCGCAATCATTCATTCTAATTTATCATTTATTATTTATTGCGTGTCTTTTATCCTTTATCATTTACCATTTATTAGTTGTCTTTTCTCTTGCATTCACTATCCTCAATTTCCATTCTTTAACCTTGACCATCCGTTCTTCGTCCTCCATTCTCTATTCTACATTCTCTATCCTCCATCCTCTATTATTTTTCTGTTGTCCTCTTTCTTCCACCCTTGATCTTTTATCTTCATTCCTCAATACTTCATCCTCCATATTCTAACCTTTGAAATCGATCCTTCATCCTACATCCTCTATCCTTTATTCTTCATCCTCTATCCTCCATCCCTTTACCTCCATCCACCATTCTTCGTCCTCCATCCTCCATGTACCATTCTTCACCCTTAGACCATCTTCATACCCCCACACCTTATTCCTCATCATCAAACCTATATTATCCATTCTCCATCCTCCATCCTAATTTATCATTTATCAGTTATCTTATATCCTGCACTCTTTATCCTCCTTTTCAATTCTTGAACCTCTACCATCCATTTTTCGTCCTCTATCGTCTATTCTACATTCCCTATCCTCCTTCTTTGATCTTTCATCTTCATTCCTTAATATTTTATTTTCCACCATCTATCCTTTAAAATTGACCCGTCATCCTCTATCCTCCATCCCTTATTCTTCGTTCCACCCTCTATCTGCCATTCTTCATTTTAAATCACCTAATCTATAAAATCAATCCTCTATTCTCCATCACCCATCCTTCATCATCCATCTGTCATTCTTTATACTCTATCCTCTATTCACTACCAGCGATTTTTTATCCTTTAACATCCATCCTCCAATCTTGGTCCTCCAGCCTCAATTTTTTTATCTTCTATTCCGCATCATTATCTACCATCCACCATCATCCATCATGTATCCTTTATTCTCCTTCCTCTATCCTCCATCCTGCATTCTCTATTATTTATCCTCCATCCTCTACCATGCAGTCTCTAATAATTTTGCTCTATTATCTATGCTCTATCATTGATCTTCCATCTTCATTCATCAATACTTCATCCTCCACCCTCCATCTTTTATTCTCTATCCTCCATTCTTGATCATCTCTCCTAGATCCTATATCCCCTATCCATGGTCTTCCATATTCATTCCTTCATACTTTATCCTCCATTATCCAACCTTTATTATCCATTATTAATACTCTATTCTCGATCTAGTTGCCATCCCCTATCCTCCGTTCTATATTATTTTTCCTTCGTCGTCTGATATCCATCCTCTACCATCTATTCTATAATATTTTTCATTCACACTCTATCCTTCATCCTTGATCTTGTATCTATATTCATCAATACCTCATCCTTCATTTTTTACACTTTAATCTCAATGCTCCATTATTGTTCCTCTATCCTTTTTCCTCTGTTATCCATTCTCGAATTCCATGTTATTCCTCCATACTTAATCCCTCCTCATCTAACCTTTCTTATAAATTCTCCTTCCTCTACCCTTCGTCCTCTATCTTTCATCGTGCATCATCCATCTTTCATTTTATATCCTATATCCTTTATTCACCATCATTCATACTCTATCCTTAATCCACCATCATCCATCATCTATCGTTTATCCTCCATCAACTATCCTCCATTCTGCATATACTATTATTTATCCTCCATCCTCTACTATCAATTCTCTAATACTTTTCCTTCATCTTCCATCTCCTATACTTTTTCCTTTATTCTTTGTCCTCCATCCTTTTAACGCTCTACTCCGTTCTTTGTCCTCTATCCACCATTCTTCACCGTTAGACCATCTTTATTTCCCGATACTTAATTCCTCATCATCCAACCTATATTATCTATCTTTAATCCTCCATCATCCATCCATTATCCCTTATCCTCCATTCTCCATCCTCAATCCTCTATTCTTCTTCTCCTTCCTCCATCCTTCATTTTTTAACATCTATCCTCTATTCTTTATCCTTCATCCTTAATTTTCTATATTTTATTCTCTATCCTTCCCCCTCTAACATCCATCCTCCATACTTGATCATCTATCCTAGATCCTTCATCCTCAATCCTTGGTCTTCCATCTTCATTCCTTAATACTTCATCCTCCATCATCCAAACTTTATTATCTATTATTAATTCTCTATTCTCCATCCATTTGCCATTCCATATACTCCGTTCTTCATTATTTTTCCTCCATCTTCTACTATCCATCCTCTAACATTTATTCTATAATATTTTTTGTCCACGCTCTATCCTTCATTCTTGATCTTGTATCTATATTTATCAATAATTATTCCTTGTATTTTTTACACTTAAATCTCAATGCTCCCTTCTTGTCCTCTATCCTTCTTTCTCCGTTATCCATCCTTGGTCTTCCATCTTCTTACTCCACACCTAATCCCTTCTCACCTAACCTTTCTTATAAATTCTCTTTCCTCTAACCTCCGTTCCTCATCATCCAGCCTATATTATCTATCTTCAATCCTCCATCATCCATCCATTATCCCTTATCCTCCATTCTTCATCCTCTATCCTCTAACCTTCCTTCCCCTTCCTCCACTCTCTATCCTTTAACATTTATTCTCCATTCTTTATCCCCTATCCTCTATTTTCTATCTTCTATTCTCTATCCTTCAGCCTTGAACATCTGTCCTCCATTCTTGATCATATATCCTAGATCCTCCACCTTCTATACATGTTCTTCCATCTTCATTTCTTCATAATTTATCCTCCATCATCCAACCATTATGATCCATTATTGATCCTCTATTCACCCTTCATTTGCCTTCCTCTATCCTGCATTATTTATTATTTATCCTCCATATATTGTATAATATTTTTCGTCCACGATCTATTCTTTATCCTTCATATTTTATCTCCATTCATTATTAATTTATTCTCTATTCTCATCCTCTAATCCCAATTCTCCATTCTTGGTCCTCTATCCTCCTTCCTCTGCTGTTATCCATCCTTGGTCTCCCTTTTTATTCCTCCATACCTGAACCCTCCTCATCTAACCTCTATAATCTATTCTCCTTCCTCTATCCTCCGTCTATTATCTTTCACCCTACATCATCTATTTTCATTTTGTATCTTATATCCTCAATTCACCATCCTTCATATTCTATCCTACATCCACCATCATTAATCATCTATCCTTTATCCTCCATTTTCTATCCTTTATCCTGCACTCTCCATTAGTTATCCTCTATCATTTATTATCCATCCTCTAATACTTTTCCTTCATTATCTATCCTCCATCGTTGATCTTCTATCTTGATTCAACATTACTTCATCCACCACCCTCCATCCTTAACCTCCATCCTCCATTCTTCGTCCTGTATCCTTCATCCTCTGCTGCTTATGCTTTGTCTACCATCTTCATTCCTCCATACTTAATCCCTCATCATCTAACCTTTATTATCCATTCTCCTTTCTTTATTGTTCATCTGGTATCCTCTGTCATCGTTCTTCTATTTTCTATCTATATACTTTATATACCATCATTCATGTTCTATCGTCCAACCACCATCCCCCATCATCTATCCTCCAACATTCATCCTCCATCTTCCATCCTGATTTACCATTTATCCTTTATCTTTTTTCATTTATCAATTCTCTTTTGTGATTTTTCCTGCATCCTTAATCCTTTTTTTCCCTTCTTTAATTTCCACCATCCATTCTTAGTCCTCCATCCTTTATTATTTTTCTTTTATCCTCTTTTATGCCCCCTTGATCTTTTATTTGCATTCCTCAATACTTTCTCCTTCATCATCCAACCTTTGAAATGGATCCGTCATCCTCCATACTTTATCCTTCATCCTCCATCCTTAATTCCTTGTTCTCCACCCTCTATTCACCATTCTTCCTCCTTAAACCATCTTCATTCCCTCATACCTAACCCCTCATCGTTCAACCTACATTATCCATCCTCCAGCTAGCAACCTTTATCCTCCATCCTCCATTCTCCATCCTTTAACCTCCATCCTCCATTCTTGGTTGTCTATCCTCCATCCTTGACCCCATCCTTTGTCTTCTATCGTCGTTCCTACATACTTAATCCCTGATCATCTAAGCTTTGTTATCCATTCTCCTTTCTTCATCATACATCCACTATCCTCCATAACCCTTCCTCCATTTTCTATCCTATATCCTTTATTTACCATTATTCATGTTCTATCGTCCATCAACCATCTTCCATCATCTATCCTCCATCCTGCATCCTCTGTCGTTCGTTCTGCATACTTTATCCTTCCCCTACCCCCTAGCTCCTCGAAATGACCCAATGAACATAAATATACATTCCTCAGGCGATTGGTGAAGATGGTGAAGAAGATTACGCATTATCTTCATTGAGGGAGCTGATTGATACAAAGAATATTTAATAAGGTAATTCTGTTCTTTGATCTTTAAGAGTTACGTGCTAAACAATCGTGGCGATCTGAATCGTGGAGATGGTGCACTTGAACGCTGACATTGAATTCGAGGTCTCAAAGGATGATTAGAAACCGCTCGTGCTGAGAGAACGCACGAGTGAGTAAAGTTTAAACACAGTGAGTCTGAATCAGAGGGAATGTGTGTCAACGATAAAGCGCCGCACTGCAGGAGACTCAATAAGACTCGCCACGAGAATCGAAGTAACGTTATCCTTTCGTGCGTATGTTTGGAATATCTAGCCCGTTTCCGCAGGCGAAAGAAATACGCCACTTCCGGGAACGCTACAGTTTAGCTTAACTTTCCATCAAAATTAGGCATCAATTAGGTATTTCGTAATACTTAATTGTTTCTCAATAATGTATAATCCTTAATAATTATTCATTCATTCTGCAAATTTGACCATTTATTCTTACTAATTTACACAAATAACTCTGGATCTTTTATCGCCGCCTTTTGGCTCCTCTATACAATTTTGTTGATATAGTTTATGCCCCGTCCTATACAGCCTTTAACTTCTGATCCGTGATTATTAGACATTTATTCTTCATGTTCAATTATTATTTATCAATCCTTAATTATTCCATCAGCATCCTTACTCCTTAATCCTCAACCATTAAACCTGCGGCCTCAATTCTTGATACTTTATTATCAATTCCTAATTCTCAATTTATATTCCTCAACCGCTATTACCTAATTTTTAAACTTGAATCCTAACTTTTAATCCTTAAACAACAATATTAATAAACCTATTAATACTGAATCCTACTTCCTTAATTTTCAATTTTTTTTTTAATCAATTTTTTTTCTAATTATCCAAAAATCAATCTCTTTAAATGTTTGTAAAAACTAAAAACATTTTTTATTACAAATAATCAGGATTTAATTCAACACCATTTTATCTTAACAGAATTTTTATTATTAAAAAAATTAATAATTTTTTGACATTATTTTTTGTCTTTCCTGTAAAATCATAAAAATATATATTAGGCCCTTGCGACAAGCTATACTGATAATTAATCAATAATATCCTTTATCATTAGTGCATGAAGCTTTATCCTTCATCCTTTGTCTTTCATTCTTCATCCACCATCCTTTATCCTTCGCCTGTCATCCTTCATCCTTCATCCTTTATCCATCAACTCTTATCCTTCGTATGTTGTCCATAAATTTATCTTGAAGTATTCATCCTTCATCCGCCACTTGTCATCCGTCAACCTTGTTCTTTTATCGTTCATAATTTATATTTTATTCTTCATCTATTATAGTACACTATTTGTCCTTCTTCTATCATTAATTCTACTTCATCCATTATCCATAAGTCTCTATCAGTCATCATTCATCTTTCATCCTTAATTCTTTATCACTAATGCTTCAACCTTTTTCCTTGATCCTAAGTCCTTGATCCTTTAACCTTTATCTTTCATTCTTCATTTTTCATGATTTATCCTTCATCCTCTATACTTCATCTTTCATCCTGCATCCTTCATAATTCATTTTTCATGCTTCATCCTTCATCGTTTATGCTTCATCCTTCGTTCTTCATTCTTCATTCTTTATCCTCCAACCGTGATCCTTGATCGTTCATGATTTATCCTTAAACCTTTCTCCTTGATCCTAGATTATCCTTCAACTTTTATCCTTCATCCTTCATCCTTCATCCTGCAACATTTATCAATAATTTCTCGTACGATGTCCAATAATGTCATTCTTTATCCTTCACGTATCATCAGTCACATTTCATATTTTATCCTTCATAATTTATATTTCATCCTACACCAATCATCCGGCGTAATTTTCCCTCCTTTTATCATCGTTCCATCATCATCCTTTATCTCTCATCTTCCATCCTCCGTAATTTATCACTTGTTCCTCGTATGATGTCCAATAATGTAATTTTTTCTCCTCCAGCTATCATCCGTCACCTTTTATCTCTTATCCTTCATCATTTATATTTTATCCTACATCCATCATCCTCCGTCATTTTCCCTTCTTCGAGCATCCTACCATCTTCATCCTTTATCCTTCTTCTTTCATCCTCCGTAATTGATCACTCTTTCCTCGTTTGATGTCCAATAATGCCATCCTTTATCCTTAAACTATCATCCGTCACCTTTTATCTTCTTTCCTTCATAATTTATATTTCATCATACATCCATCATCCGGCGTCATTTGACTTTCATGGATTTTTATTCCTCCTTCATCCTTTATTCTTTAGTCTTCATCCTTCATCCTTTAGTCTGTATCCTTTAGTCTTCATCCTTCATACTTTATTCTTTATCCTTTAGTCTTCATCCTTCATACTTTATCATTTATCGTTGACCATTCACACTCGATTCTTTATCCATCATCCTTCGTCCTTCATCCTTTATACTTCATTATTCATCCTCCAACATTTATAATTTATTCCTCGCATGATGCCCAATAATGTCATAATTTATCCTTCGCATGTCGTCTGTCACCCTTCATTTTTTATTCTTCGTAATTTACATTTTATCATAGATCCATCATCCGGCGTCATTTGACTTTCATTCATTTTCATTTCTTCTTCATCCTTCATCCTTCATCCTTCATCCTTCAATCTTCATCATTAATCCTTTATCCTTCATCCTTAAGCATTCACACTCCATTATTCATCCTTCATCCTTCATCCTTCATACTTATTCAATCATCCTGCAACATTTATCATTCATTCCTCGAATGATGTCCAATAATGTGATCCTTTATTCTTCGCATGTCGTCTGTCACCCTTTATTTTTTATCCTTCATCATTTATATTCCATCCTACATCCATCATCCGGCGTAATTTTCCCTTCTTTTATCATCCTTCCATCTTCATCCTTTATCCTTCATCTTTCATCCTCCGCAATTTATCACTTAATCCTCGTATGATGTCCAATAATGTTATTTTTTCTCCTTCAGCTATCATCCGTCACCTTTCATCTTTTATCCTTCATAATTTATATTTCATCATACATCCATCATCCGGCTTAATTTGTCTTTCGTTCAGTTTTATTTCTTCTTTATCTTTCATCCTTTATTCTTCATCCTCGACAATTCACACTCCATTCTTCATCCTTCATCCTTTGTTCTTCATCCTTTATCCTTCGTCCTCCATCCTTCATCCTTCATTGTTCATACTTCATCATTCATCCTCCAACATTTTTCATTCATTCCTCAAATGGTTTTCAAGAATGCGATCCTTTATCCTTCGCATGTCGTCTGTCACCCTTTATTTTTTATCCTTTATCATTTATATTTCATCCCACACCCATCATCCGGCGTAATTTTCTCTCCTTTTATCATCGTTCCATCTTCATTCTTTATCCCTCATCTTCCATCCTCCGTAATTTATCACTTGTTCCTCGTATGATGTCCAATAATGTAATTTTTTCTCCTTCAGCTATCATCCGTCACCTTTTATCTCTTATCCTTCATCATTTATATTTTATCCTACATCCATCATCCTCCGTCATTTTCCCTTCTTCGATCATCCTACCATCTTCATCCTTTATCCTTCATAATTTATATTTCATCATACATCCATCATCCGGCGTCATTTGACTTTCATGGATTTTTATTTCTCCTTCATCCTTTATCCTTTAGTCTTCATCCTTCATCCTTTAGTCTGTATCCTTTAGTCTTCATCCTTTAGTCTTTATCCTTCATACTTTATTCTTTATCCTTGACCATTCACACTCTATTCTTTATCCATCATCCTCCGTCCTTCATCCTTCATCCTTCATCCTTCACACTTCATTATTCATCCTCCAACATTTATGATTCATTTCTCGCATGATGTCCAATAATGTCATAATTTATACTTCGCATGTCGTCTGTCACCCTTTATTTTTTTATCCTTCATAATTTATATTTCATCCTACATCCATCATCCTCCGTCATTTTCCCTTCTTCGATCATCTTGCCATCTACATCCTTTATCCTTCATCTTTTATCCTCCGTAATTTATCACTCTTTCCTCCTATGATGTTCAATAATGCCATCCTTTATCCTTAAACTATCATCCGTCACCTTTCATCTTTTATCCTTTTCAATTTATATTTCATCATACATCCATCATCCGGCGTAATTTTACTTTCATGCATTTTTATTTTTCCTTCATCCTTTATCCTTATGTCTTCATCCTTCTTCCTTTAGTCTGTATCCTTTAGTCTTCATCCTTTATCCTTTAGTCTTCATCCTTTATCCTTTAGTCTTCATCCTTTAGACTTTATCCTTCATACTTTATCCTTTATCCTTGACCATTCACACTCTATTCTTTATCCATCATCCTTCGTCCTTCATGCTTCATCCTTCATCCTTCATACTTCATCATTCATCCTCCAACATTTATAATTTATTCCTCGCATGATGTCCTGTAATGTCATCATTTATCCTTTGCATGTCATCTGTCACCCTTCATTTTTTATCCTTCATCATTTATATTGAATCCTACATCCATCATCCTCCGTCATTTTCCCTTCTTCGATTATCCCACCATCTTCATCGTTTATCCTTCATCTTTCATCCTCCGTAATTTATCACTCTTTCTTTGTATGATGTCCAATAATAACATCCTTTATCCTTCAACTATCATCCACCACCTTTCATCTTTTATCCTTTATAATTTATATTTCATCATACATCCATTATCCGGCGTCATTTGTTTTTCATTCATTTTCATTTCCTCTTCATCCTTCATCCATCATCTGTTACCCTCCTTCTCCTATGCTTCATTCTTCAACTTTCGCCATCCATTCCTTTATTTTTTACCCTTCATAATTCGATCTTCATTCTTCCTAACTTATCTTTCACCCTTCATCCGTCAAACTTCTTCCTTAATTCTCCATCTTTAATATTTACTACTTCAACATTTATCCTTTATTTTGCTGTCATTTTTTTTGGTGTTGTGAATAATTGTTATTACATAAATTGATGGCGAAGTTCGCAGGTGAATGTAACATGTCAGTTTCATCCATTATTTTGTTTATCACAATTAAAAAATAAAGTAAATTAATCTATAGATAGACCTCTTAAATTTAACCAGTTTTAATTAAGAAAAAGATTCTCTAAAATCGATCTACAAATACGGACTCTGGACTCGATAGGTACAAACAATATTATGTCATCATTTGTTTTAAATATTAAAACGACGTAGATCTCCAAAAAATAAAAAAATAAAATAAAATTTACGATTATTTAATATCAGAACCAAATAATTGGCATAGCTTTATTTGTATTCATTGTACTCCTTTTACTCTTTTTCGTAGTTTATCTCGTAAATAAATAACATTAGTCAGCGAAAATTGATTTAAAGTGAGACCAGCTTTTTTCTTTGCGAAAATTTACATTTCCATCACATTAATTATTTCAGGAATTTATCGCAAAAATTAATCTATTTCTAAAATTGCTTATATGTAAAACATAATTTGTAACCATTTTTTTTAATCTGCACTTTGCGCGAGCACATTCTCGCCTTTTAAAATTAAAAGCCAAAGGAATCGACAGCTGTTATTTATTATTGTGAATTCTCTTTTGTTAATACTCATTTCACATTAACTTTTCCAGATTAGGCTGAAGGTCCTGAGCATGCTTTTTCAGAAATCAAAAAATAAAGTAATAAATAAATAAACTTTTATTATTAAACTTGTGAATATAAATTGATATTGAAGCAAATGTGCTTTTATTGCTTTGCTTTTATAATTTAAAAAATTGAGCATCGTGAAAAATGTAATAATTAACATTTTATTGCTCCTTGTGTCATTCTACCAAAAAAAAATTTGGTTTATTTTCAATCTTATTTTTACGATTGTTGCTTGTAAAGTTAAATAAAGAATTAATTTGCTGTTTTTTTACATTTTTAATCTTTCATATGATTATTTTTTTAAATTCCACACTTTTTTTAGAATACTGTATCTTTAAATATTTTCTAATGTTAAAAAAGTATTTATTCAAAAAAAATTATCACACAGCAAAGATAAAAGTAATGGTTCCAATTATTACAAGGAGGTTGGAAAGGTACGTCAGTAAATAAACTCCTAAAGTTTTATTTATATTACAAGACGCAATTAATTGCAAAGCATAAATTAGAAATTGGAACTGTAAACTTTTTACTTCTAGCCAACTTCCCTTCATTTGTTAATCAATGGAAAAAGCCAGTTTTCGTCGAGATAAGTTGAGACAAGATAAGTGATAAGATACATTTATGATAAAGCTTGTGCGCAATATAGCTTATAAAATTGGAGGTCCGAAAGCGATCATCATCATATTTCCCCTTTGTTACTAATTCAAAAATTATTTAACGATAATTAATTAAATAATGTTTTTGATATGTAGCAATGGAAATATTCGCGCTATTTTTCTTATATTCCTTGTTTTCCTGAATTCTATTCGTAAGTATAAAATAATCATAATGATAACTATGCAGGGTAAATAGAAATTATTATAGATATTAAAATTATTATCAATATTCAAATTATTGATCAAAGCATTAGATTTACATTAGATTTTCAGTTAGGCTAAAAATGTTAGACAATAGCATTCTATTTTTGAACTTTTTCTTTTGTTGACTTTTTCAAGTCATTTTTGTTGGCTTCCTTTAAGGTCTGTTGTCTAGGGTTGTCCAAAAACATATTTTGTGAATATTTCAGACTTCTACTTTACATCTGAACTCCTACGTTCTTTTTTTTACTTTATTGTTGATCTTTAAAATTATTCTTGTACTTTTCTTCTGCATGCCTGCATTCCTTTCTTTACCTTACTTCTTCATTGCTATGTTTCTTTTTTACTTTGTTCCTAATCTCCAGCATTCCTTTTTTATTTTTCTTCTACTCCCCTACTCTCCTGTGTTTTTTTACGTTTCTCCTTTTTAACTTTTTTCGAAACTCCAGTGTTTCTTTTTATCTCTTCTCCTACACTCCTGCTTTCCTTTCTTTACTTTTTTTTTGCAGTTTGGTGTTACCTTTTTAATTTTCTCCTGCTCTTCAACGTTCCTTTTCTTACCTTTCTCCTACACTTCTACCTTCCTTTTTTTGTTTTCCCCTAATCTCTTACTTTTCTTCTACACTCCTGCCTTCTTTCTGTCAATTTGTTCTTCACTTTTGCGTTTGTTTCTGTACATTTCTTTGTTTCCTTTTACTCTTCTCCTACTATCCTACTCTTCTACATTCCTTCTTCCATTTTTCTACATTCCTGCGTTAATTTTTTTCTCTTTTTTCCTGCACTTTGCTGCTCCCTTTTTAGTTTTCTCCTACTCACCTTTTGTTTTGTAACTTTCTCCTAAGCTTTTACGTTTCTTGTTTAAATTTATCCTGCACTCTGTCGTTGTTTTCATAATATTGTCCTACTCTTTTACTCTCCTACGTTGCTTTTTTAACTTTCTCCTTCACTCCTATGTTTCTTTTTACCTTTTTCCTAAACTTATGCGCTTCCCTTTTACTCTTATCCTATTCTCCTGCTTTCCTTTTTCCACCCTTCTTATATAGTCCAACGTTCCTTTTTTTAGTTGTTTTATGCACTTTTTTGTTGTTTTTTTAATTTTCTCCAACTCTCTTTTCTTTCCTTTGTATTTCACTGTTAAACTTCTAAGTTCATTGTTTACATTTCTCTTATACTCCTTCGTTCGTTTTTCTGATTTTTCCCAAATGCCAGCGTTTTTTTAACTCTTTTCCAACTCTTCTGCTCTTCTAAATTCCGTCTTACAGTTTCTATACTCTTCTACACTACTGCATTAACTTTCTCCCCATTTTTTTTGCACTTTGTTGTTCCTTTTTTACCTTTTTCCTGCAATCCCGTGTTGCTTTTTTACATTTTCACTTACTTTTCTGCGTTCTTTCGTGTACCTTCTCCTATTCTTCTTTACTTCGTTCCTTCTTTACTTTTTCTGCTCTTTGCTGTTTCTTTCTGACATTTATCCTACTATTCTACGTTTATTTTTGTACGCAACTCCTACACTCCTACCTTTCTTTTTTAATTTCCTTCTGTACTCCGTCGTTTCTTTTTTTAATTTTTACCTGTACTCCATTGTTTCTTTTTTTACTTTTCCCCTACTCTCCTACTTTCCAGCTTCACTTTATGTACCTTTCTCCTACACTCATACGTTCCTTTTTTGCCTATTTTCTAAACTCTAGCGGTTCTTTTTTACTTTTCCTCTACCCATCTCTATTTATGCCTTTTTTTGCACCCTTCTTCTACACTCCTTTATTCACTTTTCACTTTTTAGCTGTATTTTGATGTTCCTTTCTAATTTTTTCCTACTCTCCTTCCTTTGCTTTTGTATCTCACCCTTTAACTTCTACGTTCATTTTTACCTTTCTCCAACACTCCTACGTTTGTTTTGGAAATTTTCTCTTTAGCTTATAATTTCCTGTTTTCCTACACAAACTTCGTCAATTATTACTTTTTTTGCACAGAAGTAAGTATGCAGTCGGGAAATACCAATCAAGAAAGTAATGAAGGTAATCAACGATATTCAAAATATATATTTGATAGAGGCCATAAGGGACCAATCCCAAGAAACCGTATAGTATGGCCAATTATCAAGCATATTCCAGATCTCAAGGTTGCACGCCCTGTCTTTATAGGCTCTGTGCCACCAAAACCACAACAACCTGACCCCCCACAACTAGATAAAAAACATAAATAGATGCAAAAATGATTAAATATTCTGGAATAAAAACATTATTGCTGAAAAATTATAAGTATCGCATAATTATATCAATCCATTACTTTTATTCTTTTGAAACGAACTATGGTACACAATATTTATAAAATAACTATGTGGACAAATTAAACAGCAGTTTAACATCCATTATAACCCAGGACTTACGATTGTCTCGTCTAGGTCTGACTTCGCCTAGATTCTCTATTTTGGATGGTCTGGTCTGGCCAAGGACTGGCGCTAAAAAGTTATTCCAAGTTTCATTAACAGAATCTTCCTCAATAGTTTTGAAAAAGTTACATTTAATACAGAATTATAGATAATAGAAAATGTTTACAATCAAAATTCCCCTTCACTTACCGCTTATTATACTTCTTGCTCCACTTCTTACCCTACTTATTCTTTTTATACTTTCCCTAATTCTTCATCTCTACTACCCCTACTTCTTCCCTCTCTACTTTTCCTGCTTCTTTCGCTCGAAATTTCCTATCACCTGAGTAGTCTAATCTGGTCCAGGTTCGGCTAATGGGTTCCTAACTAATGGCTGACTGGTACCCAACTAGGGCTAATCAGCCAATGGCTAGCAACTCATACGGTTTATCTTGCGACCAGAAAAAAAAACGTTTTTTTTCAAACAGGCCCAGGTCAGACAATCTGATGAGCTTTCAAACTGGACACCAGATGTTCTGATCTAGGCGAAGCCAGCTGTCGCAGAATTTTCACATCGTTTTAGTAACGGACTGGCTGTTCAAGGTCGCGGCACGAAAAGCCTATGCGGCTGATAAAAAAATAGTTTTTAAAAAACTTCTTGGATCTGCTGGACACAAAAAAAATTACTTTTAATCACTTGACCTTAAAAATTACAATTCTTGATAAATGATACACGAAATGGAGCTGCAGAAACCGTTTTTCTTACTATTAATTTTAAATAGGATATACTGAAAGCCATCTTGGAGGTGTCTCCATTTTCTAAGGAACCAGATCAACGCTCTTCTATGATAAGCTTGAAAATGACAACCAATTCCTGTATTATTCACCATCCCTTACTTTCAAAGCTTATTTCTAATCGTACTTCTGAATTATCATCAAGATTTAAGGATTAAATAACTCACCTTATATCTCCATGGTCAGTCAACCATTCTTATCCTTGCTTATTCTTCCCTTATTCTTAATCACTGTTCCTTAAGACTCATCCTGCATTCTGCAGCGTTCATACTTTATTCTACAGTTAGCATCATTTATGCTTCATCCCGGGTCCTGCATTCTGCATCCTACATTCTTCATCCTTCTCACTAATTCCTAAATCTTTGAAAAGACTAGAACCATCATGATTAGAGCATTCTGCAGATAAGGTAAGACTGACTTAAGCATAGATGTCAGTAGACGAAAAGCCTAAATAGTTGTCTTCATCACACCACAGATTTTCAGTTTTATGTTTCACGTTTTGCTGCGACAAAACAAAGGTTTAAACATTGATTATTCTTCACCGTGGGCGAGATATTTGTAAGAAGTCTTGCGGAGAAATTGATTCGCGAAATGGCAACCTAATGTAGTCTCTTTTACCCACTTTTTTTGACACTGATTTCTCCTTAGTCACGAATCCTTAATCCATTTTTCTAATACTTAATTCAATTATTATTGCTTAACCCCTAATCAGTATTCCTTAATCATTCATCATTGATTATTAATTCGTCCTTGTTCACACTGCATCATGCATCCTTCACACTTAATTCTGAATCCTTACAAGCATCAGAAGCGGCATGTTAGCAACACTTTGTGCACAAGGTCAGAGTAAAAAAAAAACACCGATGTCAGGAGACGATAAACCTAAGAAGTTGTCTCCATCACGCCTTAAATCTCAAGTTTTATGTTTTACGCTTTCCTGCCATAAAAGAAGTTTTAAAGCTTGTCCAGTATTCACGGTGGGGAAGATATTTTCAAGATGACTTGTAAAAAAATTGATGGGCTAACTGGCACCATAAAAGTCGACTCTCGTACAGTGAATTCTCCATAGGTTATACGAAAAGCCAGCTTTGAGATGTCTCTATTTTCTAAGGAAGCAAACCCTCGTTCAGGTGTGGCATGCTTATGTATGACACCTAATCCTGCCTCATCCTTAATCCTCTGTTTTAATACTGATACCTAATCCCTAATCAAGCCTTAATCCTGAATTCCTAATCTATTATTCATCATTCTTCATCCAACATCCTCCATCCTGCATTTTTCACACCAAATCCTAAATTCTTCATCCTGAACACTATATACTAAATCCTCAATCCATGCTATCATTAGAAGCGACGTGAATGCAACGGTTTGCAAACATGGTAAGAGTGGAAAGAACATAGATGTCATCAGATGGTGAACCCAATTACTTTTCTGCCTCACGACTTAAATCCTAAGTTTAATGTCTCACGCTTTTCTGCAATGAAAGGAGCTTTGATGCTTGTCCAGCTTCATGGCGGGAAAGATATTTGCAAGACGTCTTGTGGATAAATTGATGCGCGAAATGGCACCGTAGACGTCGCCTCTCTTACCGTTAATTCTCCATGGGTTATAAAGAGCCGCATCTGAGCTGTCTGTATTTTCCAAGGAAGTAGACCTACCTTCTTGTGTGCCAAGCTTGTATATGACACCGAATTGACTACATTGCAAAATCACTGTCATGGTCAGGTCCGCAATGCGCCACGAGTTTCACCATATGTGCTTGCCGATTGCATGACGTGTGCAATAAAATAATTCTTCGCCTGGCGGCGCCTCTCGGTTTGAATCAGATACTATCGTTGTGTTATTAATTGATCCCTATATTTTCCTGCTGTCTAACGCTTGCTTCGATTTAGCTTACATCATTCATTACAAACCACACTCCATGAAAATAAAACAACCTTGAAACTTCGCTAGCAATAATGTTGTTATAATTCTAAGGTCTTGAATTATCGGTACGTGTTCATTTTTCTAAAATTTTATTACTTATAATAATGCCTTCTTAATAGTACAAGGCCGTTAGTAGATTGGCATTAGGCCTATTGTTGTTTTCAAACATTATTGATAAAAGAAGAAATTTTGTTTTTTAATCATTTTTTAAAAACGGGAAATAATTTTTTTTTAACTTGTTGCTACCATAGTTTTCAAACTTTTTGACACTTTTGAAGAGAAGAGAGAAACTAGTTTATGGTAGTACTGGTGAAAAAAAGACAAAGTAAACGTCACAACGTGTTCCAATACTTACACCCCTAACTATGTTTAAATTTACTTCCCCTGCCTTCCCTTAATTCCTGTCGTATCACTTTTCATGCATCCCCTCCCTTTCCCTACTTCCCAACCCTCACATTCCTCTTCACTTCTCCCTTCTTATACTTACTCCTCTACTTCTTCGCCTACTTATTCTTTTTATACTCTCCCTAATTTTTCATCTCTACTTCCCCTACTTCTTCCTTCTCTACTTACCCTACTTCTTCATTCTCTACTTCCCCTCCTTCTTTCCTTCGCAATTTCCTACTTCATATTCCAACATTTTCTATAATCCCACTTTACTTCCTCCACTGTTGCCGCTACCGGCAACATAAAAATACCAGTATTAACTATAAAATTTATGGAAAATTTTCAAATTATTTAGATGTTATAAAAAAAAATCAATTTTAAGTTGATAACATTCAAAAATATAGAGCAAAAGGATCTGGAAGTATTTCAGACAATTTCTTTCACTTAAAGAATTTTATAATAATTTTAATCTGATAAAACTTATAAGATTCAAAAATAAATGCAGGAATTTTAAATTTTGAAAAAAGAACTTGTAAAGAATTGTAAATGGTTCTTAAAAAAGCATAAAAGTTTTTTTAAGATTCCGGCGAAAATTTGAAATGATTTTTCATCCAGAGAAATCAAATTTTTTAAATATTGAAAATATTTTTAAAAATTTCATAATATTTTCTAAAATTTCAAAACAAATTTTGAGCCCATTTTTTTAATTTTGCAATATTACAGAATTTAAAAAAAAGCACATACGGTTAAGATATATTTAGAAGAATCGAAAAGATTTAAGGACAAGTTTTAATTTGCAAAGATTTCCAAAAGTTTAAAACACAATGCAGATTTTTAAAGATTTTTAGTAAAACATCTAAAAAGCTTTTTAATAAATTCCTGTGAACATATCAAACTATTTTTTATATTTCAAAAAATAATTTTTTAAAGAAAAGTATAGAACATTTAAAAAGATTTCAAAAATCATTGACGAAAATTCTGTTAAGTGCTAATACCATTTTTTTAACTTTACTAAATTTCAAAAAAGCTTTTAAAAATGAAAAGCTTTAAAAGATTCCTAAAAACAATTTTTTAACAAATTTTGAATTGTCTCAAGCCAATAAAAAAACATTTTGAAGATTCATGGGAAAATTTAAATAATTTTTTATTTTTAAAAGTAAATTTTAAAGGAAAATTCAAACAAAAGATTTATAATTTTTTTTAAAGATTTCTTAAAACTGAAAAGAAAGTTGTAAAATTTAAAAAAGTTTAAGATTAATTTAATTCAGTTTACATTTTATTGAAATACATATCTCTTGGTAAAAATTCAATTTTTGTTTGTTAAAAATTCAATGTTTTCAATTCAAATCAATTCAAAAATAATTTTAGTCAAACGTTGAAGTAATTTCTTCAAAAATCACTTTTTGCATAAAAACAATTTGTTTCCAAGTAAAATCTGTCTATTATGTTGAAAATTCATTTATTTTGTTAAAAAAAATTAATCTAATGTTGAAAATGTTGAAAATGTGTTATATTTTTTGTTGCGAATCAATGCTTTTTGTTTGAAAATTATTCTTTTTGTTTAAAACTGTAACTATTTCGTTAAATTTATCTTTTTGGTAGAAAAAATTTTTTATTAGAAATTTTATCTATTTAATATAAATTAAACTCTTTCGTTTAATATAAAATTTTGTTGCTAATTAATCTATTGTCTAGTTGAAAAATTAATTTATTTTGTAGCAAATTCCTCTCTCAGTGAAAATGTCATCTTTTTATTACGGATTCAACTATTTCGTAGAAAAATCATATTTTTCAGTTGAAATAAACTGCTTTTAATTAAAAATTAATCTTTTTTATATACCAACTGTTACATTTTTTATTGAGAAAAAAAATCATCTATTGCTACAAAATTAATATTTTTTATTTAAATTCTAATTCGACGTATTCCCAATAAAATTTTTATTACTGCAAAAAAAAACAGACCACTAAAATTAGCAAATAAATAGATCGAATCAACTTCAAATAATTTAAATGTTTTGCATAGTTTAAAAAAAAATCATGAATGTTTTCTTGAAACGTCGATGACTTTTGACTTAATTAAAATATTTCTATTTTTTTGTCCTGTTTCTTGTTTTTAAAGACAGCAGTTTTTATGAAAATATGAAAAGTTAATTTTCTTAAAGAACGCAAACCTTTATTTTTTTGCAATTTTTATTTAAATTTGCTCTTTTATAAGAAAGACAAATTGTGATCACTCAAAATAATAAAGAAGGTGGGGGTTTCGAGAAAATATTTTTTTCATGTTTTCAAAGTTTGTAGAAAAAAATTAATTTCTGCTCAAACGAGGGAGATATTATATCAGCTTCATACCAGCTCAAACATTTTGAAGGCCGGAAGAATTTTTTGCCTAAAAAAATAATTTTTACATTATATTTCAACTTTTTTTCGTATCGGTTTTTGTTAGTGAAAAAATAATTAAATTTGAATATATTAAAACAAAATTTTTTTTTAATACAAAATTTATTTATTCTGCGTAAAACTTAGAAAATACTTTCCGTATTGCAATACAAATTGCACCAAAAATTGGCAAAAAAATATAAGTGTGTGTCTTTTTAGAAAATCTGCGATTTTCTTAATTTTAAACCTTTTCTATATTTTTTAGAGGATTTCTAAATAACACAATAAACAATAATATTATCAGGAAGAAAATAATTAATATCATAATTAAATTTATAATTATAAAGGTATATTTTTGTGCAAATCAAAAAAATACGTATCTTTTTGTATCGTCTAAAAAAACAAATTCTTTCCTCCACGAAATATTCAGCAACTTCTGATTTCAAATGCTGTCTGATTTTCAATGGATTTCGTCAATAAATATTCTAAATCATTATTTCGAATTTTTAATAATTAAACAAATAATTTAAACAGCAAAAAATTATATTCTTGTATTTCTTTACATATAAATCTAAAAGAATGTGTCTGATTAGAGAAATGCTTAAGCGGAAATGCTAAACGATTATTCACTAGCCCATACAGGAAGCAAATTAATGACGCCTTTGACCTAAACGTTTGTATACAGGCATCATGAATTTTGCATTCTCGCATAAGATAACTTTATGCAAATATTTATTTTTTATGTGTAAGTGCACAAGGAATGTAGACATTTTCACTTTACAATATATTATTCAGACTCTGATAACGCATTGAATAGACGACGTACAATAGAAGGGTCTACTGGTTTCTCTTAAGAGCATTAACTTCACTTCCGAGACTTCGTATTCTGTCCTCAAAAATAAACGCAAACATCAAACAATATTTTTTTTTTGAACTAACCATCTACCTAACTAACACAATATTTTGTTTTAATAACCAAAAAATTTAGTTGGATCAACCATATTTTGTTCTACATATGACCATATTCGTTGGTGTTGTTTGTAAAAATTAATCTCTTTGGATTAAATTTTTTTTTCTTTTTGCTTTAAAAAATCATATTACATTCTCATCAGAGAAGGTATTAGATTTATGCAAAATTTGACCCCCCTGGTTTTTGTCAAATGTCCACGTTTT